>WAAG01011922.1:85117-102325 GCA_013390105.1 Tichodroma muraria | reverse complement strand
TTTTTTTTTTTTTTCCTTGCAGCTCAGCCAGCAGGAGTCCCAGAGATCCTAAAGAAAAGTCTCCACAGCTGTTCAGTGAAGGGTGAAGAGGAAGTTTTTCTGATTGGCAAGAACTTCCTAAAGGGAACAAAAGTGATTTTCCAAGAGAATGTTTCTGGTTAGTGTGAAAGCAGTGCTGGCTTGGGGTGCTGAGCAGAGCCTGGGGTCAGGGTTTCACTGCTGGGTAAAGCTCAGTCGTGGAGAGCAAACTGAGGAGCAGAGTCAAAAGCACTAAAATAAGTTGCTCCACAGGATGTGCAATAACTTAGGCTTTTTAATTTTCATTTAGATGAGAATTCTTGGAAGGCAGAAGCTGAAATTGACATGGAATTATTTCATCAGGTACTTCTGGTTTACTGTTATTATTGCTACTATTATCACTACTACTGCTATTATTATTATTATTAATTCTATTATTATCCTTATATTTTTCATTTAAAAATACACTGACTCTGTTTCCAAAGAAAAATTAATCAAGCCTGTCCCTCTTCCTGTGCATTTCTAGAGATAATATTAATTTTCTTCACATAAGATCTGTTGTGAGTCTGGTAGAATATAATTTTGGGTTTACACCAGTATAATTGTTCAGTTTCTAATTGAGAGCTTGAATCTCACAGGTTTGGTGAGCAGGTCTTGTATGCAATGGAATTAAAAGGCCTAATTCAGTTTTCCCAGCAGTTCTCCATGGAAGGAGACTGTGTGTACAGCATAGTCTTTGTAACTGGCTGGATTTTTGTTCCACTTTGAAATGTTCTACAAAATATTTATTTTTGACACAGATAAGTGTCTTTAATGACTCTTTGGCTGCAAATGATGTCAGGAAGGTGCTGTCCTGGTCCCACCTCCGAGGGCAGTACCCTACATATGCTTTGCCCCCAGTGCCCTGGAGTTTTATGGTGGTTTATCAGCCTGTTTCTCTCTTTTGATGTAAGTAAGTAGAATTAAGATCAGTAGTAATAAAATGTGATCTTTCTGCCTTGCAGAATCACCTTATTGTGAAGGTGCCACCATATCACGACCAGCAAATCACCTCAGCTGTCTCTGTGGGAATATACGTGGTGACCAACGCTGGGAGATCTCACGACGTGCAGCCCTTCACCTACACTCCAGAGCCAGGTGGGGAGGGGCACTGGGGCAGGAGTGGCCGTTCCCCCTGCTCAGCACTTCTGACTCCACAGCCTCAGTCCACGCAACAGGAATCTTGAGTAACGTGGATCTTTCCAAGCCCCTCTTGCTGGCTAGTGTTGCTCTGTTAATAATAAAATCTAAAGGCTTTGCTTTTCTCATTTATGTGTCAAATACCTCAAATTCCAACTGTCTTGTGACAGCTCTTCTTGTATAGCAGCATCCATTTCTAGTTTAAGGATCAAAATGAAGCTGAGCAGGGTAAAAAATCAACATATCCCATACAATGCACCAAATAAACCAAGAAATCCCACCAGGCTTTATCCTGAGGAAAGCTGCAATTTGCCCACTTCATGTATTTTAGTTTATTTATTTATCTGTATCACAATAGACAGTGCAAAGGTTTGTGTGGGTTTCAAAGAACCTGAATTTCTTTAAGCTATAAGGAATTGTTTTGGTTTGCTTTGTGTTTTTTTGGCTTGTTTGCTGATTTAACGTAAGGAAGTTCTCAATGTGTTTTGTCTCGGCAGCTGGGACTCTGAATGTTAATGTGAAGAAGGAAATCTCCAGCCCAGCCCAACATTGTTCTTTTGAAGAGGCTATAAAAGGTACTAAATTGATTCTTATCAGTGTTCTTAATAATTTAACTATGAATTCCTACCCAGATTTGGTGAAATGAATCAGACATCCTGTGATAAGTCTGTGCTTATAAAATCTGGCCCTATTCTTACAGGGAGGTTTGTTTTCTGACTCTGAAACTTCTACTTTACAACAGAAATCCTATCAGTATATTTTAGTAAAAGCTAATATAGAACAAAAAAAATTGCAAAAAATAATGATAATTTTTTTTTTTTTTCATTTTTCATGCATTAGGCTCTGCAGTCTAATCTTTATTTAGTATGTTTGCAAGTGAAGAATAATAAAGAAGCCTAGGATTGCAGTTAATGCAGAGAATTAGAAACTGTGTGGTGTTAATTTAGGCAAATACATAAACTAATATACAGGGTAAGCCTGACATCCATCTCATTTAGTGGAGCTTAACTGAGGGAAGATCCCAACTGCTCCAGGAGAACAGCTGCTGCTCCTCAGAACACAACATGTTCCTTCTGGTCCTCAGTTAATTTATGCAATAAATCTGAATTTACCTTCTCATGGGGGTTTCTGTGTCAGCTCCTCTTTGATGCTTCATTCCTGTACCTGTTCTGCTCCAGGCTGACTCTGAACCAGAGGTCAGAGAATTTTGTTTGCTGTATGTACTTGGTCTGTTGTGTGCTTCCTCACTCTCTACACGTGCAGAAATTTTACTGTCACATTATTGTGAGATTTAAGTTTGCTTAGGGAGTGGAGATCTGTTGCTTTACGTTGAAGAGTAATTCTTTAATTTACTTAAAGGGAGTTATGCAACGATGGGTTTTACCATTGCCCCTCTTGCTCTCGTTTTGTTTGTGGCTGCAGCAGTGAAGGCCACGGGCTGTAACCTGGAGAAGGTGAACATTCTTCCTAGTGCCTTGATAACTCCACTCATGCCAAGCAGTATGATCAAGAACGAAGATGTGGCTCCAATGGAAGTAAGTGCACAAAAATGCTCTCCTCCCGTGTTCCAGGAGAGTTTAGTGGGGGCTGAGCACAGCAGCTTTCAGACTCTGAGTTACATCTGCTCCTTGGCCCATGCTGTAGTAGAGGAGAAGAGCAATAGACAGGGAAAGTGCCATGGCCAGGATGAGTCTGGGCAAAACACAGTCATAGGGCATGAGTGAAACAGTTTCCTTCAGTAACTCACCTGGTTCCTGCACCCAGACAGATTGGTGGGTTAGTGACCCTGTGATGGGGATTTTTATCCTGTGACACAGAACTAGTAGATTACTGTAAGAATATTCTTTTAATCAGTTCTTAGCGTTGCTTTTATTAAATTGTGCCACGGTTCTGTCCTTGAAGTAGCATTTCCACTCCTATTCATTTGCTTGCTGGTTTGGGTGTGTCTGGGTTTCACATCTCTCTCTGATCTTCCCTGGACATCAGGGATTTTTGGAAACTGTACTTGCATAACCCCTGTAAGTTTATAAATTACTGAATGTCTTGCTCTTTTCAGGCTTCAAATGTGGTTGGACCAACTCAGCAAACACTGGAAAACAGCATGTCTGGCATATCAACTTCTGCTTCCCATTTACCTTCTGAAAGTGAAAACCAGCAGCAAATCCAGCCCAAGGTGTACAACCCAGAGACCCTGAGCACGATCCAAACGCAGGACATCTCCCAGCCCGGCAGCTTCTCCGCAGTGTCCGCCCCGGGCCAGCTGCAGAACAGCGATGCCCTGCTGCAGCAGGCTGCACAGTTCCAGACGAGGGATTCCCAGCCCAGGGAGGTGCTGCAGTCGGATGGCACAGTGGTGACTCTGTCACAGCTGACTGATGCCTCTCAGCAGCAGCAGCCGACGCTCTCGGAGCCGGCCCAGGCCCTGCAGCAGCAGATTTCCTCAAGCATCTTCTCGTCGGCCAGCGGCGTGAGTCAGCTCCAGAACACCATCCAGCAGCTCCAGGCTGGGAACTTCCCCACCAACACCGCCACGGGCAGCAACAGGAACGTTGACTTGGTGCAGCAGGTTCTGGAAGCTCAGCAGCAGTTATCCTCTGTTTTGTTTTCGGGCTCAGACAGCAGCGAGGATGTCCAAGATCAGCTGAACGCAGATATCTTTCAGCAGGTCAGCCAGATACAGAACAGCGTAAATCCTGGGATGTTTTCCTCCTCAGACACGGCTGTCCATTCCAGACCGGAGAACCTTTTGCCTGGACGAGCTGAGAACGTTCACTCCCAGCCTGAAGGTGCCCTGTCCAACCAGCAGCAGCAGCAGCAGCAGCAGCAGGCCATGGAGACGTCGGCGGCCATGGTGATGGGGATGCAGCAGAACATGTGCCAGGCGGCCACGCAGATACAGTCGGATCTGTTCTCCTCCACCACGGCGGGGAACGGAGCCCTGCAGCAGTCCCCTGTGTACCAGCAGGCGTCTCACATGATGGGTGGGTTGTCCACCAGTGAAGACATGCAGATGCAGTGTGAGCTGTTCTCCTCGTCCCCGGGGGTGTCCGGCGGCGAGGCGGCCGCCCCCGCGCAGCAGCCGGTCTCCAACAACGGCCCTGCCATGTTCCAGCCGTCGAGCTCTGCAGAGGGAGAAGAGGCCTCGGGGCAGAGCAAACAGATGCAGAGCTCCGTGTTTCAGACCATGGTTCAGATGCAGCACAGTGGGGAAAGTCAGTCCCAGGTTAACCTCTTCTCTTCTACCAAGAGCATGATGAGTGTCCAGGCCAGCGGGACTCAGCAGCAGGGCGGGGGTCTGTTCCAGCAAGGTGGAGAAATGATGTCAATTCAGTCGGGAAGCTTCATCCAACAGTCTCCACACTCACAAGCTCAGCTTTTCCACTCTCAGAACCCTATTGGTGACACTCAGAGTATATCCCAGGAAACACAAGGATCCCTTTTCCATAGCTCAAATTCCATTGTCCACAACCAGACCAACACTAACTCTTCTGACCAACTGCAGCCGCCGATGTTCCACTCACAGAATGCCATGGGTGTCTTGCAGAGCTCCTCGGTGCCTCAAGACCAGCAGTCTGCCAACATGTTCCTTTCTCAGAGTTCCATGAGCAACCCTGCCACTCAGGAAGAGCAGATGTCATTCTTTACAAGTCCAAATCCCATTTCTCCCCTTCAGACAGCAACAAACACTGAACAGCAGACTTCTTTCCAGCAGCAGACACAGATCTCTCATATCCAGAGCTCCATGCTTCCCCAGGAGCAGCCCCAGACTCAGCCTGCTCAGCAGGGTTTGTTTCAGTCCCAAGTGTCGTTGGGCTCCATCCAGTCCAGCTCCATCCCTCAGAACCAGCAAGGAGCCATCTTCCAGCCTCAGCATTCGATTGTTGCTATCCAGAGTAGCCCTCCATCTCAGGAGCAGCAACAGCAGCAGCAGCAGAACATGATGTTCAGCAATCAAAATGCAATGAGTACAATGGCCTCCCAAAAGCAGAACATGATTTTCAACCCAAATCAAAACCCTGTCACGAATCAGGAGCAACAAGGCCAGTCCATTTTTCATCCACAGTCCAACATGGCCTCGATGAATCAGGAGCAGCAGCCCATGCAATTCCAGAGTCAGACCGCAGTGTCTCCTCTCCAGAATCCTGGCTCCAACCAGGCCGAAGCACAGCAACCAACCATCTTCCATAACTCGCCCCAGATTCAGCTGGTCCAAGGGTCCCCAAGTTCTCAAGAGCAACAAGTCACCCTCTTCATCTCCTCAGCTTCCATGTCTGCCCTGCAGAACAGCATGAGCCAGCCGGAGCTGCAGCAGTCCCCCATGTACTCCTCCCAAAACAGCATGGCAGGAATGCCAGGAACTGCTTCTCCTCCCCAGCAGCAGGCTCCTCTGTTCCACAACACGGCGGGAGGTGCCATCAACCAGCTGCAGAATTCCCCTGCCTCATCCCAGCAGACATCGGGAATTTTCCTGTTCGGCATCCAGAACAGTAAGTGACCAGTGCCTGATGCTGAGCTTGCAGTGTAGAGAGCTGCTATAGGAACTGGGAATGGTCTGGGTGGGAAGGGGTCTTAAAACCCATTCAATCCCACCCCTGCCATGGCAGGGACACCTTCCACTATCCCAGGCTGCTCCAAGCCCTGTCCAACCTGGCCTTGGGCACTGCCAGGGATCCAGGGGCAGCTCCAGCTGCTCTGGGCACCTGTGCCAGGGCCTGCCCACCCTCACAGGGAAGAGTCTCTCCCCAATATCTAGTCTAGGAATGATTGTGCTTTCTTAAGAGAGCATTTCTCTTGCTGTTTTTGGTTTCCACAATATATGCATCGCCTCTCTTCATATTACTGAAGGAAAAGGAAGGATTTTAGAAGCTGTGGAGTCCACAGAAGTGTCTGTTAAAGTGTACTTAGCTGTACAAACCTGCACTTTTCCTTATCTCCTCTCTGGACCCATCCTCCATGACCAGTTCTGTGGGATGTAGAGCCTTTCTCTGTGCGCAGAGGTCTGTGGGTGCCTCTGAGCCGGGCAGTGAGAGGTGCAAGGTGTTGCTTACAACAAGGTTGTAGCAGCTCCCACAGGGGTGCACAGCTGGTGCTGGGCCCTGGTCATAGCCACGCGCTTTGCTGTGGGAGCTCTTGGCCTGCGCCAAGACACTGAAATGTCCCTCTGTCCCCAGACTGTGGCCAGCTGCTGCCCCCGGGCCCGGCGGCGCTGCCCGAGGAGCTGATGGCCATGGGCCAGCCCGGGCAGCCCCAGGGCGAGGCGCAGCCCCCCGTGCCGGCGCTGCTGTCGCAGCAGCTCCCCGAGACCCCGCCGCTGCCCTCGGCCATGGCTGCCAACCAGAACATGGAGAAGATAGATGATCTGCTCGTGTCCTTGCAGAACCAGGGGAACAACATGGCCGGCTCGTTCTAACGAGGCAAGTGGGGAGTTTGGGTCTCTGGGTTCTTTCCTGCCACGCAGGGGCTTTGCTTGGTGCGTTTGTACCTTGCAGTGTGTGACTTGCTTTAAGAGGTCAGCTAAAACACCAGTGAGGCTGAATTAAGACTGTAATACCAGAATTACGTGATTAAAACCAGTCAGAGGTCAGAACTTGTATGAAACAGTTGCGACTATGTCTTGTCCATTTTTCCTATGTTTTGTCATCTGCTCTGACAGTCTGGTGCTTTGTTAGGGAGGAGAGTGGATCACTGGCAGCTTGGCATGTGAAAACCTTATGAAACATGACTGTGGTTAAAAATCTTGAGACTTACCGAGTGAATAACACCTCAAGTCTGAACTGTTCTGAACTCTTCCCCTGGGTTACAGTAACATAATGTGAAAACAAGTTTTGGTGGAATGTGGCAGCTCCTGGGTGTGCCACATGCTGAGGCTGTTAGAAACAGCCGACAGCATCAGCTGTTGCTAGGAGACATTCTGCTTTTAGAAGGTGCCTTTTTCAGAGGAGGGAAAGAGCCTTTGACTACAAATGAGCACCAAGAACCAGGAGTCCAGTGTAGGTTGTGGTGTGTAACTTGGGGCTGGTCTTGACCTAAATCTCCCCTGACTTGTCACTGAAGTGATGCACTTCATTCTCTGATCTAAAGCGGTTTGTATATGGAGTTTGGAGTCTCTCCAGAGCTTCTCTTGCTCCTCGCCCCCAGTTCAGTGCCTGCTTAAGAGGAGCACCCTGAAGACGAAGCCACTGCACAGAAGGAAGAGGGGACTGTGGTTAGTTATGCCTGACTTTTCTGCTTGTTTTCTCATGCAGAAATTCTGTGAAGAAAAAAAACGACGATTTCCTAGATCCTCTCAGACCTTCCAACTCTGGATTAGGCTGCGTGGAACCAATTGCTTCTGTGGAAAAGTGGCCTCCTTAAGAGCACACGTGTGGCCAGTGGCAGACCTGAGGCCATGACCATGGAGTTTGGGCTCCATAATGCCAATAATGCTGAAGAGTTATGCTTTGTGTTACTGGAGCGTGGGGTTGGGCTGTTACCAGGTTCATAGACCTCATTACAGTGGGGGCTCTTGGAATTTAAAGCATATCTGGTCAGTTATTATTGTTGTTGGAAGGTAATCCATGTTACCACGTTTACTTTTTCCCTCCTATTCCTTCTTCACATCCCTTTTTTCCCTTGGGAAGCTCATGCAGCAGAAACTGCAGCTGCCTCTGCCCCGAGCTGTGACTCAGCTGTCAGTAAGTGAAGGGATCTCTCGATTGACATGGAGTGGGAGAGCCAAACCCACCCTTTATGCATTGAAAATATTGATAACTGTAATAACCAAGCAGAGAATTGCTGCTGTAAATAACCAGTTCCTGTCTGAGAATGGGATTAACGGTTTTCCACACCCCTTACGTGGAGCTGTACGTAGAGCAAGGGTTTGGTGGCTCTACAAAATGAAGAAATGAAGGGGAACTTCCCTGCAGAAGAAAGAATTGATCTTAAAATCTTCTCTAAAACACTGTCAGCTTGAAAAGAGCATTCTGTGTGGCTGAGGAAGGTACTCCTCTGTGTCTCTCCTTCTGACTGATGGGTTAGAGCTCTGTAAAGCCTCATGAGCTGTTCCCAAACCAGCCTTCTCCCTTTCATTCTTTCCATGGTTTTCCTTCTCTCCCTCAGTTTTGTATTGTGTTTTTTTAAAAAAAAGACATAAATACCCTACTGGCTTTAAAGCTAAAGAAACAGCTTTTAGGAATCCTTGGCAGTAAATTGCTTAGTCAGTAGAAGCTTTGACAAATAATTAAGGAGTAAGGAGAGAGGAAGCAATTTCTCCACCACTTTCTAAACGCAGGAATCCCCCTTAACCCGCCACTTCCAGCTGTGACTGATGGAAATCTTCAGCTTGGCTTTTACTCCAAGTAGGGGGCAAATTGCATCATTTTTAAGCCTTCTTAAAACATCACTTCATCCTGAGCTGTTGCATCTTTGTAGCACATGGAGCTCATCGCGGTTCTGAAGTGATTTTTCCTTTTTCTACCACCGAGCCCCGAGTCTGGTTTCTAGATTGTCATGTTCAGTTAAGGAATAAATCATTGACTGATGTTACCGAATGTAAAAACAACCCACTCCAGACCACGCAGGTGTATTGTGAGGCATGTGGATTTTTTGGGTGCTTCAACTCTCCGGACAGCGTGTGATCTCTCACTACAGCCTCGTTCAGATCCGTGTTCCTCCCGCTGCCGCCGGAGCCGAGCCGCTCCCGCGGCGCCCGTTCCGCCTCGGTAGAGTGTAGCTGGTGTCACGTCATTTTTCATTTTGTTATTTGAAATAACAAAAGAACAGTCTGTAAATGGTTTTTTTTTAAGTTCCTCGAGTCTGTTTACTGTGTGTTTTCCCCTTAACTCGTGTGCGTAGTTGAGCCGTGTAGAGTTTTTTGTTGGTTTGCCTGGATTTCCCCCGTTTGTTGGTCTGTCACGACGTTCACTTTCTCTTTCTGTCTCTCTCTTTCTCTCTCTCATTGAGAGGCATTGAATTACGTTTTCAGTAGTAAGGCTTCTTGCCGATATGAAGGGAACTTTTCAGAAAGAGACCTGCTCTGGGTCATTTAATTTTGAATACAGTTTTCAATCGTTCAAGTTTTGGATGGTTTATATCTAATGTGTGTTTCATTTTTTTGGAAAGCTATATTTTGTATTTAGGAAATGGTATAACTATTTTGCTATTTGTACTGAGTGAGTACATTGGCATAAATATAAAAAATTTATATATATACATATATATAAAATATTCTTTTTGCCACACATTTTTGTGGTAAATTTGTGAGTTTGTCTGATGTTCTACCACAACGTGGCGTCTGATAACAGTGGGGTGGGGTGGGGTTTGTTATGTCTTTATTGAGTATTTAAGTACTTTTTGCAACATAAATAACGTGTTCATCTCTCGCCATTCCATCAGGCAGTGTTGGTCCAGCTGGCCATGAGAAGCTTTGCTCTGTGTTTGGTGTGTCCCTCACTCAGCCTAGCCAGGAAACCCAGAGGCATTTAGGATTATATAAAATACGAAATATTGGGGTTTCCCTCAGAATGAGCCGTTCAGCTTTTCTCCACTCTCATTGCCTATTTAATATTTTATTATTAGCGCCTCTGTGTTTTAACTCCTAATTTATGATTATGCTCAAACATATGTTGGAATTTTAATCAGGACAGAAAGAATTCCCCGCTGCATCATGTCCAGAGCTGCTTTAACCCCGACCCAGACTTTTTCTTTCTGTATTTTACTTTTTTTCCCCTGCTAAGACAAAACATTACCAACGTCTTGTAATGGTTCACAACACGAAAGCGGCAGCCCCCAGCAGTGCCCAGGTGCTGTGTGGGGCTGCTCAGACTGAGAACAATGGACCCAACAACGTCCAGAGGGCCGTGGAAGTTCATGGCCACGCACTGGGAAAGGAACTGGTGGTGTTTGCAGGATCTGTGTCCCGGGATGAGCTGCTGGGTGTCACCTGGGGCCGTCAGACACAGCAGGAGGGACAGGAACGGTGGATTCGCTCGCGTGCTGCTTCAGTTTGCTCCTTGTTCCGAAGGGCTCTATCCGTTTGTTGGTCAGTGCCAAGTCACCAGGGACCAATTCTCCATGGAACAGGATGAGTGCCCAGAAGAGAACCTCATCCCAAGCCTGCCACAGCTCCTGGGAATGGTATGTTTCAATTGTGGGCGTGTTTGAGGTCACTTATGAGTAGAAGAGAGAAAAAAAACATACACAAAAAACCAACCAAGGGCTGTGCTATCCCAGTTTTCCCTTCTGGAAACACCTTCCTTTCCTCGTGTTGAATTTACCTGTTCTTTTTAGGTCAATGTTTAAATGTACAACACTTTGAACATGTGATTTGGTTACAAAAAGTATTTGTGTGGCTGAAGAGGTCGCTCAGTGGTTGGCGCGTGCTCGGCAGCGGCCCTGAGGGTGGAGGGGTTGGATCAGCCCCAAAAGAGCTCAAGGACAGGCTGCAGGGTGTCATGGCAGGGAGCACAGCCTGAGCCACATCTGTGTTTTAGCAGGGGCCTGAACATTCACTTCTGACATTTTTAGCAGTTGAGGCCGGGCGGCAGAGCTTCTCTATGACCCCTGTGTTCCAGGAGCACACTGGCGTTGTGTCTGGGCCCTTTGGGTGACAGAGAGGATCCTGAGGTATCAGTCTGTGTAAATCCAGCATCCCTGGGGCGTCCCAGAGCACCCTTTTGTGGGCACAGGTGAGAGTTGAGGGAGATGGAGCTGCCAACCCCCACCATGTCCCCTCAGCTTTTGCCCTGAGTGTGCCCAGAGCCCACCCAGAAACCACAGAGCCAACACTTAGTGCACAGTTTGAGCTGAACATCTCCTCTGGCATGGAGTTACTGGTGCTTTGTGCTTAATTAACAGTTGTTTTGTTATTAATTGCCTCCTCACTGCCTGATCTTGCAGCAAGCCAAACGCTTTGCTCTTATTTTAACACTAATCTAGTTCAAGAAATAATTCCAGGCTGGCTGTTCTGAAGTGGATGTCCACACTCTGATCAGTGATTATGATTACTTCTAATCACTGACAGGGTGGTTTCTTCCCATGTAGTTTTGAGATAAAACAAGGCATGAGCATTAGACATAACTTCGGCAGGTTTTTACTGGAAACGCCGAGTCCGCGCAGCTGTGTCAGTGGACGTTCCCCCTCACTTGCATAAGCTGAACTTGATTTTTTAAAGTTTCCATTGATATTTTGATTTAGAACCTAATTTCTAAAAGGAAAACGTGTCTGAATGGATTTTTATTCCTGTTTTCTTGTGCCTCTGCTTGGCAAACTGTTGGGTTCCTTTTCCAGGGCCGTTGTGGGAGAGCAGAGGGAGCACAGACCTGGATCTGAGTGAGGGAAGCAGGAGAGAGAAGAGGCAGTTTGTTTGGCATGCTCTGAGTTGTAGGTGGAAGGGTGAGAACAGGAAATACTGGTCACTGGTGACTTCTCATTAGTGCAAAACTGAGTTCCAGGGAGTTGGTGGGGCTTGTGTTCAGGGGGGCTCGGGGCAGCTCCATTCCATAGAAGCTAAAAGGAAACAGCAGTGGGATGCTGTGTTTGTTCAGGGGCTTTGTTTTAATTTGGGCTTGTTTAGTCTTTTGTGGCAGCCTGTGAGCACTTTGTGTTCCTGCTCAGACCAGCTGTGCCAGCTGTGGTGGCCGTGGCGCCCCAGGCAGGGCGTCTGTGCCACGGCACCGAGGGTCAGCGTTGGAATTGGGATAAACGTGTTAGAAACAAGGAAAAGTGCAGCAGGGGGTGAACTCCTGCGAAAGGGAACTCGTGAAATTCTCTGGGGGCTCGGGGGGGTGACACAGGAGGAGAGGCTTTTCCTCTCCCAGTCTGTATAGGGATGTAAATATGCACTGCCTGTATATTCTAGGATTATATATATGTATATAGAGGAGTCAGATTATTATATATAAATAATAGTAGACACATGCATAGAATACTGTTATATTTACATTTTTATAAACATGAAATAATATTCCTTTTCCTCAGTAGGAGGTTTTTGTAGTAACTCATGAGTAGCTGTCTCACACCTCTCAGTCCTGGACGTGTGGCCTTGTTGTTGTGACGTGGCTCCAGAACTTGCTCTGCTTGGGAACCTCGCTGGGATCTGTGGGTTGGAAGCAGCTGTGGCCACTTTTGTATTTTTATATCTTTTAGTTCTTACTTGCAGATGTGGTTTAGGATAGAACTGACACCCAGGCTGAGGACGGGCTTCCTGCAGCCCTGAGCATCCCTTGGCTTCCCTTGAGTCACTCTGGAGCCTTTTCCATCCCCAGTCTTGCAGCAGCCAGTGCAGGCAGGGAGTGGTGGTGGCTGGGCTGACACCGGCCGCGTGTGTTGGGTGTTGTGTAGCAAAAGGTCCCTGGTTGTGCTGGGTCAGGGAGGGGAAGCTCCTCTGCCATTTCTCTTTATTCCCATGAGGGCAGGAGTCTGTAAACTGATTTTTTTACCTGACTCATTAGTGCAACAGTCAAAATCCAGAGAACTTGAAAGCCAGTGAAGCTCCCCCTGAATTCTGTCCATGAGGAACTTGCCACGACTTGTGCTGATTTCTTTCTTGCAGGTTGTGTGAGAAATTAAATCCTAAGAATCATAGAATCATGGAATATCCTGAGCTGTGAAGGGACCCATAAGGTATCATTGAGTCCAGATCCTGGCCCTGCACAGACATCCCAGCAATCCCAGCCTGTGCCTGAGAGCATTTTCCAAAGGTTCCTGGAGCTCTGGCAGCTTTGGGGTCATGACCATTCCCCAGGGAGCCTGGGCAGTGCCCAGCATCCTCTAGGGAAGAACCTTTCCCTGATACCCAACCTAAACCTGCCCTGGCACAGCTCCAGCCATTAAATCAGGTCATACAATCAATAGTGTGTATTGTGTCCAACATGACTTTCAATTCCAAACCCGTGTTCCACTGGAATTTGTCGGGAGTGGATCAGTGTTGTCCTGGTACAGGTTTTCTTAAATCATCTCCACCACACTGAGAGCCAATGTCCTCCTTTGTTCTCTTGGAGTTTGCAGGGCTGAACTCTGCTTTTTCCAGAGATTTTTCATTTTTGCTGTTACACTTCATTAAATTGCCCGGTGACATTCACTGTGTAGGGACAGGGCAAGGAATCCAGAGATTCCCTGCTCACTGACCCCTCTGTTCAGATTCCAAGGCAGCCCTCTGTGCCACATTCCAGCTCCAGGCCTGGGGTTAGGGAAGGGTCCTGTGTTCACCTGACAGGTAAATGGCCTTGGCTGTTTTGGCCCTGGAGCTGCCCCATGGAACAGGACCTGACCCGAGTGCCCTGGGCAGGACCGTGGCTGCCCTTTGGGATAACGTGTCCAGGGGGAAGTCCTGTTTGGAAGTGGCTCTTTGGGTGTTGCAGAACTGGGATCCCATTCCAGTATCCTTAGCAGCCTGCAGCATTCCTGAAGCTTCTTTATTCTGGATAAAAGGAGGCAGTTTGAATTTCCATCTGAGCTGATGCTGAGTTAAGCTCCAACCCCTTCAGAGCAGAGCTCCAATCTCTGTCTCTGTCCCTGCACCTCTGGTGGGCTCTCCCCTGCCTGCCAGATGTTCTGGGTGCACCCTCGACCGCTGAGCTGCCTCTTCTGTGTCCTGCAATGTGAAAGTAGCACCAGATACTCCTTCGTGCAGTTCTGTGTATATGGCTTTCGTAGGTGGGTTTTCCAAGCACTGATTCCCGGTGTTTTCAGTTTGTCTATGAGGGGATATTTTATTTGCATCTATGTTTTTAGCTCTCCTGTGATAACTTGTTGAATATTAAAAAAAAAAAAATATTTTGCTTCTATTGGGACATTTGTATAATCGCAACTATATTTCTGTAAACAGCTGCAGTCGAGAATAAACGATGAAAGTTTTCATTTTACAGTGTAAAGTCTTGTGATGGTTTTTCCAAGGGCACCTCCAGAGCCATGTCTGGGGCGCTGCAGCTGCTGCAGGAAAAGATCTTTGGGAATCTCACTGACTTGGTGGTGTGGGACCCCCAGTAGCCCCTGGGGGGGCTGCCCAACCCAGCCCCCAAATTGTGACCAAAGGAGCAGCTTCCATAGCCCGGGATCCTGTCCCTGAGAGACTGGAGGACATGCAGAGTCTGTCCCAGGGAAGTGAGGCCAAGATGCTGGAAATTACCATTGTGTGGGTGTGTATGTGTTACCCAGTGCCCTTGATATGCAGCTTTGACACACTAAAAATGCCCTGGGGCTGGGGAGGCCCAGGTGTGTTCCCCTTTCCTGTCCCCTGTAACCTGTGACCTCCCCAGGACCAGGAGCCACAGCTGGTATCAAGTATATCCTTACTTTGAACAATTTCAGCAGGGTTAAGGAGAAACTGCAGCAAGAGCTGGGCCCAACAGTCAACTGTGAAAGATTTCAGCAGATTTTTCCAAAAAGCTTTAATCCAGAGTCTCCCCCTTCAGCCCTGGGCATCACCCAGTGCCAGGGTGGGACACAACCCCCTGCCCTGGGCTTTTGTCCTTCTGGAGCTCATTACCCCAGGGGGCAAAAGATCCAAGAAATCTTCCCTTCCTCTGTCCCAGCCCCCTCATCCCTCGAGGCTCAGAGAAAGGCTCCCCCTGGCACAGGCAGCCAAAGAAACAGGACCGAGTCACAGGGCTTTGGGGTTTATTGGGTGACACAGCTCCTGCCCAGGGGTGCCCGGGGCTGGGCAGGGAAGCCACCCCGCCCTCCCCAAACCCAGTCTCAGTGGCGCTCTGGGCACCAGCGCAGCGGGGACGGGATGGCCTGGCCCATACCCGGGTGCCGGGAGAGGCCTCGCCCTGGCAGAGCCACCGCCACACCTGGGCAGGTGGGTCCTGCAGGCAGGGCCTGTCCTGCCCCTCACCTCCTCTTCACGAACTTCTTGGTGACGGCGTTGGGGTTGAGGCGGCGGCGGCCGGCGCCCAGGGCGGCGTCGCGCAGGTGCAGGTGCGCGGCCCGGCTGTGCACGTCGTTCTCGGCAAAGGGAGAGGCCCCGGCCAGGTAGTCGGGGTCGAACACGTTGGTTTTCTGCCTGGCCTTGCGGGACAGGCGCTGCTGCGGGAAGCGCTGGTCCTCCACCAGGTGTGGGTTGTTGGCGTGCTTCCCGCCCTGCGGCGCCGGCAGCGGGTACTGCGGGAGAGAAGGGATCAGCCCCGGCTCCCAGGGACTCCCAGGTGACCGCAGCCCTTGGAGAACGGAGCAGGGAAGCCCGGAAGCCCTGGGGTCCAAGTGCAACATCTGGAGGACGTTGTCAGTTTGCTTTGATCCCCTCCAACCTGCCAGCCACAGGCTGGGCTCCCATCCCAAGGGTCCCAACAGAAGGGTTTCTTCACGGAAAGGGTTGTTAAACATGGGAAGGGGCTGCCCAGGGAGGCGGTGCAGTCCCCGTCCGGGGAGGTGTCCAAGGAATTGACTGGACATGGCACTCAGTGCTCTGGGCTGCCTGACAAGGTGAGGAAAGGTCACAGGTTGGATTCGAAGATCTCGATGATCTTTTCCACCCTCAGTGACTCTAGGATTCTGTCCAGGTACTCACCCTGAGCCCCCGGGGGTTCAGCACCTTGGGGTTGCGGGAGAAATGCATGTGGAGACTCCCATCGTCGCTGACACTCACCGCCACCTTCTTGAGGGTCTTGTTACCGCAGTGGGGGCAGAACACCTTGGTCATGTCCGAGGTGGTCCTGCGAGGGTGGGACAGAGGGGGTTCAGAGCTCCTGGGGCCGTGGAACACGGGCTCGGCCCGGGCTCAGCCCCAGCCCCAGCACCTGAAGCAGCCGTGGCAGCGCAGGATGTAGCTCCGGGCCCGGCGGATCAGCATCCCGTTCACGGCCAGCACGTGCAGCCCCATCTGCAGCAGCACGTTCTGCAAGAGCAGGGACACACTGGGACCCCAGCAGCTGGGACCTGGCCCTGCCAGCTGGGCCAGTGAGAGACCAACAGGCTTTGCAGAGGCCTCTGGGTCTGAGACCCTGCTGGTTTGGCACACGGAGCTGTCCCAAAGCTGCTCTCCCCTGCCTGGGGACTTAGCCCTGCCTTGGGAGCAGCCCCGAGGTCTGAGCCCCTGGCTGTAGCCCAGCACCCACCTGCATGGCAAAGTCCGTGGTGACACAGCCAACCTGGACACCGATGGGAGCGGTGTTGCAGTGCCCTGTGTCCTGCTGGGCCTGCTTCAGATTGCTGGGAGTTATCCAACCTTCGTCATCACTCTCCTCATCCTCCTCCTCCTCTTCGCCAGCGCTGGCCCCGTCTGCAGAGCTCCGGTGTTCCTCGGGGGGCTCGGGGCTACCGGAGATGGCCTGGGCCCCGCAGGAGGAGGAAACGGTCAGGGTGGCACAGACGGGTCGGGAAAGGCCAGCCAGAAACGGCAGAGCCAGGACAGGGAGAAGACATCAGAAGACTCTCACCAGCAGCTCCCGCAGCTCCTCCTCGATGCTGGGCAGGGGCGGCCGCCAGTACAGGAAGGATCCGAACTCGTCGCTCTCCGCCGGGGCCGGGCCGCCGCCGGGGCCGGGCTGGCGCGGGCCCTTCCCCGCAGGCTTGTGCTGAGGGCACAGTGCGGGCATCCCTCACCCGGGGCTCCGAGGGGCCGCAGCCCTCGCCCTCCCGCCACGCCTTACCTTGGGCAGGTGGAAGCCGGCGAGGTGCAGGGGGGCCTCGGGGTGCCGCGGCGTGGAGCTGAGCCGCACCTGGGGGGCAGCACGGGCCGTGGGCGGGGGCGCTGCCACCGGGGCCCCGCGCCCGCGCCCATCCTACCTTGTCCTGCGGCTCCCAGCGGAGGCAGCCGGGGCCGTCGATCTCAGCCTGAAGCTGGCACGTGAGGGCGAGCACCTGCAGGTCGGCGGCCGAGAGGCTCGGGTAGTCCCCGGTCTTCTTGGAGAATTCGGTCACTGCGGGCGGGGAACAGCGGCGCCGTCGGGCCAGGCCGGGCTGCGGGGGCCGGGCGGGGAACAGCGGAGCCGCGGGCCGGTACGCGGGGGAAAGGAGCCGGTCCGGGGCCTGCCCCGCACTCACCGAGGCGCAGCAGCTCGGGCCGCGGGCGGTGGACGCGCAGCTCGCAGG
>WAAG01011922.1:37465-76127 GCA_013390105.1 Tichodroma muraria | reverse complement strand
GGCCGGCTGTTGCTCTGGGCAGCGTTCCCGACGGCAGTGCCGGCTCGGAGGGTGAGTGCCCGGCCCGCACGAGGCGCGGGCAGCGGAGTGAGCGCGGCCCCGGCAGCCCCGGGACGGCGTCCCCGGGCCAGCACCCGCCCCCCCAGGCGAGGCCCCTGCCCGCCCCGGCCCCGGCGCGGGTGTGCGGCAGGAGCGGAACGGGAGCCTGGTCAGGCTCGCCCCAGCCTCCCCAGCAGCCTGGGAGGAGCCCAGGCCCTTCTCCAGCCCTCCTCCAGCCTTCCACGCAGATCAGCCCCTTCCCTCGCTGGCTGTGAGGGCTGGGGAAATGGTGTCAGTGTCTGCTGATCCACTCACCAGAGCTCCCCATGGCAGAGTGTGCGTGGGGTCGTGGGCTGGTGGCTGATCTCTCAGGGTTGCCAGGGGAGCAAAGCTTGTACAGAACAGGGCTTGGTGCATTGCTTTCCCTTGGCTTCTTCTCTTTGTTGCTGGAAGACGAGACCTGTGAAATCTGGGAGCTGTGGATGCAGTGCTCTCCCAACACTGCCAACTCTGCTGAGTCCTGTGTCCCTCTTGGAGCTGCGGGGTGCTGGGGGGGCCGAGCAGTGCTACAGGACTGTGGTGTGAGGAGGGCGGTCCTTGGGTGCTGGGGGTCTGTCCTGCAAGGGATGGGGTTGTTGTGCTTTTGGGGCTCCTTTCTGGAAGGCAGGAGGGAGGGAGGGAGGGTAGATCTGCAGGTGGCTCAGTCCTTTTCTTCACCCCTTGTTCCTCCCCCATGCAGGGTCCCAGGTGCCTGGACGGGACCCCAGCAGCACAGCTGTGGCCACGGAGGGCCGGCACCAACCTCCCAGTACCAACTGCTTTGGCAGCAGACCAAGGTGAGGGTCCTGTGCTGTGTGTCCATTACTGAGGGGTTGCTGTGGCTGTGTCTGGATTGTCCTTGTGCTATGCACCCCACTCCAGATCTCCCAGTGAGCCTCTGTTACGCAGCACGTGGGAGGTGTGGAGCAGGGGTGGCCTGTGCTGGGGTCAGCAGAGCTGGGAGTGCAGAGGGCTGACAGTACAGCTGGGCTGTGGCTGGCCTGAGACTCTCCTAAAGTGTTGGTGTCTCAAGGAATATCAAGTCTGTGATGGCTCAGAGTTTCCACCAGTTGCTCTACTGGCAGCTGAAGAAATGGTCTGTCTGGGAGTGGGGGAGGCTGTGACCAGGCAAACCAGCAAAGTGGGGGTCTCTTCAAATGGGGAGCACAGGAACCCCAGCTCTTCCCTCGAGCACAGCCCTGGCCAGGCTGGGAAGCACAATGCCCCTCCAGGCAATGGCCACAGGGAGATGCTTACAAAGGTCCAGGGAGAGCAGCAGAAGCAGAGCTGCAGGGAAATAACAGCTGCTTCCAAAGGAAGTGAGATGCTTGGGCAGCAGGCCATCCAGCACCTGGCTCCATGCCCTGCCCTGCCCTGCCTCCTTGCTGGGTTGGAGTGGCTCAGCGCTGCTCCTTTTGGAGCTGTGGTTACTGAGAGACGTGTCACACTGTCAACATGGAGTTGAATTTAACACCTATTTATATTTCCAGAGCATGGCAGTGGCCCAGCAGCCTGTACAGATGTTCTGGGTAGGAGTGTGGCTGTGGAGAGGGCGCCTGCAGCCTGTCCTTGGGAGGTTCTGCGTGGCCCAGGCTCAGGAGCACTCTCAGCTACAAGCTCCACACTTGGAGCTCTTCTGCTCCTTCTTGATCTGCTGGGCACATGCCAGAGTTAATGTTATTGGCTCAAAAAGTGACCTTGTCTTTCCATGTTGCGTGTTCATCTGCCACCTGAGGAGCGATGGAAATCGGGAGCAGTTTGTGAGCACAGATTGTGAGCTTTGTGGTGGCTGCTCCTGTTGATTCCTGCTCTCCAGGTGTTAGAGCCTCCCCAGGGGTGGGAAGTGCTCAGTGACCTGACTGAGCTGTGCTTGGCAAGCACTTAGCAGCTCTCTGGAGGTGCTAGAAAACCTGCAAAGAAAATTCTGGTTTGGGAGGCTGAGTCTGGGCACTGCTTGTTGCCCATTCCCCGCTGCTTCCCCGTTGGCTGTGAGGAGTTTCTCCTTCAGGTGTCACCTTGAGTGCGGTTGAGTCTGGCCAGGATTTGTGCAGGGCACCTTCAGAGACCTGCCATCAGCCAAATCCCCTGGCTGCCCTGGTATGGAAACCTCTGAGCTAGTTCTCGATGCATGCTGCACTCACCTGAATTTGGGGTTGTTCTGGATGTCCCTGCTCAGTTTGATGTGGTGCTGCTCCGAGGGGCAGAGCACTACTCTCTGTACCCACAGTGGAGGCAGCTGCGTGCTCCGGAGTGGAATGTGGGTCCCTTGCACTTGGGAATGTTGTTTGATGGTTGCTGTGTTTATACACAGAGCCCTGTATATTTTCTTGGGCTTGGTGATGGATTCTGGCAAAGTCGCTCAGCAGCAGGATGGGAAGAAAAGGGGCATTCTTTGCTCCTCAGCTATTTCTACACTGTCCCTTGCAAGGGAAATTGCTTGGTCAGGGCTTCCCTTTCTTCTCCAGAATAAATGTCATTTTGGGATTTGCTGCTAATCTTGGTGATTGGGTGTGAAATTCCACAGCCCTCTGTGCAGGGAGAGAGGGAGCTGGGGCTGTGGGTGCCACAACCCCTCTTTGTGGAAGCCCTGGCACAGGGTGCCCAGAGAAGCTGTGGCTGCCCCTGCATCCCTGGAAGTGTCCAAGGCCAGGTTCGATGGAGCTTGGAGCACCCTGGGATAGTGGAAGGTGCCCCTGCCCATGGCAGGAGCTGGAATGGAATGAGCTTTCAGGTGCCTTTGCACCCACACTATTCCATGATTCTCTCAATTGGGTGCTGGGGGATGTGGCTGCCTCCCCATTTTGGCAGGGACAGGGGGAATTTCTCAGCTCCGTGTTTCGGGAGCTGTGCTCTCGCTGCCCGCGTGGCGCTGAGGCTCTCCCGGCTGTTTCCCGGAGACTGTGCCCTGCTCCCCACAGCCAGTGCTGGCTCCAGCCTGTGCTCTGCCCTCCTCCTCGGCCACAGCTTGGGGTCTGGTGTGCTGAGCGAGACCGAGACATGCTGCCACCTCTGCTGCATCTCATGAGGGACCTTCTGGCCATCTCAGCTGCAGGAACTGCCCATTCCTGGGTTTCCTGGCTGGGGTCCGTGTTGGCCACCATGGCGAGGGGACTCCGCCTTGGCAGAAGGGGAAGAGGAAAGGTTGATGTCACCTGGCTGATTCCACTTTACTCTCTGGCATCATCTGTCCCAGCCCAGGAGGGGCAATGGGCCAGCCAGCCAAGGTCCCCAAGTCGATGTGGGACAGCAGGGTCTTGTCCCCGGTGTGAGAGAGGGGCTGCCATCCGTACACCCTGCTCCATCCCACCCCCCATCTGTTCCCATCTGTGCTCTGCCTACTTTTTTCCTTGCTCCTATTTTAAGTGCATGCTCCCATCCCGCCGTGCTCTGTGGCCTTGCTGGGTTTGTTTCCAGTGTCTATTAAAAGACAATGCCCAGATGGGAGCAGTCGTAGGAGGGCTGGGCTGGGCGGCGGGCTGGCTAATTCAGGCTGGTAACCCTGTGCCACCAGCTGGCAGCCTGGAAACATCCTGTTTTGGTTTCTAAAAACTCCCTGGGCAGTTCTGAGCTCATCTGTGCTGAGGAGGGCAGGGACCAGACCCATCCCGTGCCAGAGAGGTTACTCCCAGTGGGACAGGCTGGTGCCACCTGCCTGCTCCGCTCTGGCCAGTGCCGGGGGGCTGTGCTGCCTCCGGCCTCGCCGTGGGGGGAACTGTGGGGAGAGGTCCCAGCCAGCTTTTGGGAGGTGGGTGGTAGCAGTGTGCCCTGCTGAGCTACGGCAGTGAGGGGGCCCCCTTCACCTCCTGATGGAGGAAGAGGAGCCTCTTCTCTACCCACAGATGCTCCATGTTCCTGGGTGCTGGTGGCCCAAGCAAACGCCAGCACGGAGCTGTGTCTGGGGGCCAGCCGGGGTTTTAGGGAGTTCCCTGAGGAGCCCCTGGCTGGGGCTGCCCTCCTAGGGGTCTGTGACTCACTCAAGTGGTCACAGCAGCTCCTGCTCTGCCTGTGGCTCTCATTTAATCTGTATTCAACAGCCATCTCCTGTTTTCCCATGTCTCCTCCCGATCCCAGCCCTGCCGTGAGCCGCTCCCCAAGGAGAGCAGCTTTGGAGCGAGTGGGAGGGTTCCAGTTGCTGGAGCTGCTGAGAGTGGCATGACTGATCTGTGCCCTGTTGCTGCCAAGCTGCTGTCCCCTCCCAGCGCCAGCCCTGAGACTTGGGGACAGTTTGTGGGTTTTGCCCTTTTAAGGTAGATTTTGGCTTGGAGAAACTGATGTCCTTTTCCCTGCAGTCTCTACCCTCTGTGGCTGCTGCCTGGGCTCTGCCTCTGCTTCCCANNNCCCCCCCCCCCCCCCAGATTTGGGATGGCAGCATCTCCCTTCCTGCCCTGTCTTCCTTCTCACTTGCAGGAATAAATTCTTAAGGTGAAACTCAGATTTTTCAGGAATGTCTTTGTCTTTTGTCAGAGCCTTGCAGGCTCTGGAGGGTCCAAGGGGGAGAGTTTGCTTGGGGGAGCTGCAGGTGCTCTGCCAGTGAAGGTTGGGCTGCCCTGGCCATGGAGAGCAGTGGCAGGTGAGCTCCAGGGTGGCAGTGACCCCCAAGAGGGTGCAGCAGCTGCACCTGAGCTGGTCACAACTTGTGCTGTGATTTCAGCTCCCATCATTCCCAACTCCTTGTTCCCTACTTCTCTGGAGGCTACAGCTGTCCTGGGAGCACCTTCGTCAGCTGCCTCTGTGTTGAAGCCAGGCATGAGGTATCACTGAGGGTCTCCACCGTGGTGCAGCACCCGGGGCTGGTGTGGGATCTCCTGGGATCTGCAGGGCTGGATGGAGCAAGCTGGGATCCACTGTGGTGAGCAGGTGTCTGGCTGCGAGCGTCCAGAGCCATTCTGTGGCACGTAGACCGACCACCTGTGGATTTCAAAGCAAGGTGGTGTCACCCAGGTGACTCCTCCATGGGTCTCTGCCACCAGCAGGTGTGTGCCAGGACTGTGGGCAGGTCTGAGCAGGCAGCATGAAGCTCCAGGCACTGCCCTGAGCAGAGGTCTGGAACTGTATCCTGGCCCTTCCCAGGGCACACCGGTGGCTGTGCTGGGCGGAAGCAGCAGACCAGGGTGAAAAGACAGCAGTGGTGTTTTGCATGTGCTGTCTCTCAGCTGCTGTGTTCCCTTCCCTTGCAGGACGCAGCGACATGCGGGAGCAGCCCGGGGAAACGCGGGGAGTGGAGAGCAAAGTCCCAGTGCCAGGAGCCGGCACCGGCAGCAGGCCAAGAGCTCACAGCACACCAGCACGGCCACCAGCGTGGCCAACGGCTCTGCCACCAGCATGGCCACAAGCGTGGCCAACGGCGTGGCCAACGGCACGGCCACCAGCATGGCCAACGGCACGGCCACCAGCATGGCCAATGGCGTGGCCACCAGCATGGCCAACGGCACAGGTGACCCAGTGCTCGTGGGAGGTGGGGGCAGAGCTCAGGGCTATTTACTGTGGAGAAAATTAATCTCTGCTGAGATAATGCATCCTGTAGTGCCCGGGAATCTTGTCCCTGTGGATTGATGGGTTTTTATCGATTTTCCTTCTGATAAGCCAGGCAGTTCCGCAGAGTGCACTGGGAGGATCTGTGCTGCCTGTCAGGAATGATTTCTGTGACTCCACTCTGGAGTCACCAGCTCCAGGTGTTTGAAAGGATACTGGGACAGCAATGTCACCAGTGTCACAGTGAGGAGGACAGTGGTCACCACTGAGTGGACTTTTTTCACGTTTCAGCTGAATTTCCCATCAGTCTTCAGTGCAAATGTTCTGAGCTCCGAAGGGGGGAGGAGCAGCTGCCTGTCAAGCAGCAGACAAGGCACAAACCCACTTCTCAAACAGGGCTGGTTCTTAAAACAAGGGCTGTTTTTGGAAAGACTTCCCTTGTCATTTCTTGGATTTGTCCACAAAGCCATAATCCATAATTTATGGAGCAGGACTGGGATCGGCTGAGTACCTGACTGTGAAGTCACATATGGCTGATCTGTTTTTCTTCTCTGGCTCTTGTGGAACATCTCCTGCTCCTTTGCACTGCATTTGCTTTTGTGGGAGATGAAGAAGAAGCAGAGTGCTTTGTTTTGGATAGAAGGAAATGTACTGTTGAACCCAGAAGGAGTTTGGTATTTTTTGATGTTTCATTGGGAAAATGTGGAGCAATGCAATTTCAATTTTGCCAAAGCCCATTTTTGCCAAAGCCCAGCCCTCCTCAGGTTCCTCACTGTGGGCAGTCCCTCAGGCTGGGGGCAGGGATTTTGATCCCAAGTACCACTTGGCTCCGTGGCTTTGGTGTGTTTAAAGCACTTTTTCTGGCCCAGCCCACAGCCACAGCCTCCCCAGTGGCTTTATGACTGTGCTGTCCTTGTTGCTGTTTTGCCACCCTCCGTGCCTCCCACAGGTCCTGTCAGCAATGGCTTCAGATGGGGAGAGAAGTGCTTTGCGTGGCTGGGATTAGTGCTGGACACCCTGGAATGCCTCTAGAAACCAACCTCTTCCCCCTCAGTTTGGCCCATTTTGGTGACACTGCCATGTTTTTCAAGCAGGCTGTTGCAAGAACGTCCCCATTGCGTTTGTCACTCACGGCTGTAATTTTAGCTGACAATAAAAGGAGATTATTCCCAGGTGTGTTTTCCCCACAGCCACATTGTTCAGCCCTTGCTATGTTCCCCCTGGAGCCCTTCCTTATCAGGTGGACTTTGGATCAGCTTTTCCCTGCTTTGTCCAGGACTGAGATCAGGCTGACCATGGTTCTTTCACCTGGGTCCTGCTGCAGGTTCCCTTTGAAGCTTCTCACAACATGACTGAAGCTTCTAGAATGGCCTTTTCCCAGGCTTGCTGGAGATGAGGGGCAGTCAGAAACCCTCTCAGCTGAGTCCTGCAGGACTCTGGTGGAAGTTGCTGCTGACCTGGAAATCTCCCTTGCCTGCAGCTGCTGCCTGGGGCCACCTCCAGCTGCTGCTGTGTCCCAGGATCCCTCTGATGCTGGACGACGTTGTCCTCCCACCCTCCAGTTGCCAAGCAGAGTGTCCTGAGCATTCTGTCTCTTCCACAGAGCATCTCTAGCTCTTCAGTCTCCCTTCCATGAGGGTTTATACTGCTTTCTTCTACAAGGCTTCTAAATATTTGGGCTTTCCTTACAGTTTTTTTACGTTTCTCAGCTCTAACTCATGGAAATCTGTCTGCATCCCTCACTCTTTTGTTCCTTGTTCGTGGGTTTTTATAAAGCTTTTGCTTTATCACTCCAGCCAGGATGTCTTGTACCAAAGGTTCTTCTCAGCTGGGCTGCCAGGTCTTGGGGTTTTGGCTGTTTAATAAATATTCCTCTAACAAATTCCCATTCATTTTTTTGCTCTGCATTTTCCTCTTCACCAGTTTTCTTTGTAGTTTTCCTTTGCTCTGTGTCTTCCCTTTTCCAGAAGTTCAGTGGAATCCAGCAACATTTAGCTCTTTCCAGTGCTGTTGACTCGTGGAGCCTGGGTTTCACTCTGCCTCAGGGGGGATGCTGTACCCACTGTTTTGGAGCTCCTGCTCATTCCCTGAGTTCCCATCTGGGATGCAGCATGTTTCCAGGGGCAGAAGAGACCGTGGACACAAATGCAAAGTCCCTTCTGCTTCTATTTCAGGATGGAGACGATGGCAGTGGCTCCCAGAGGGGTCTGGGTGAAGCAGGTGCTGCCTGTGCTGCAGGCTGGGAGCCCTGAGAGTGCCGTGCTTGGGTTGTCACCCGCCATGTGCTCTGCTTCCCGGGAGGATCAGCTGGCCTGGGCCCCCTCCCTGGTGCTGACCTCCTGCCCTCTGCCTTTCCAGTGAACGGGGACGTCGTGGGTGCCGTGGACATGGATGAGGACAGGCCGGTGGCAGGTGCCAGCGTTCCGACCCCGGCGGCGTCCGGCACGGTCGACGGCTGCGCTGCTCCTGCCCTTCCTGCCCTGGGCAGCTCCAGAGAGGCAGAGGAGGCGGCCTCGGGCCCCAGTGCCCCCCCAGCCCGGGCAGCTGTGCTCGCCCTGGATGCTCTGCCCCCCGGGTAAGCTCTGTGGCCATTGGGGAGGGGGACAGGAACCAACTGGGGCACTGCTGTGTGCTGGGACAAGAGGCTGTTTGAGGGAGGGCAAGCGCTGCCCCAGAAGCCGGTGGAGATGCTGGTGCTCAGCAGAACAGGGAGGGCCTGGGGCAGGTGCCGGGGATCCTGTGCCCCTTGCCTGGCACAGCTGCTGCTCCCTGTCCTGCCTGTCTGCCCAGGATGCTCTGGGCTGGGTCTGGCCTGTGCCCGCTGGGTGTTTGGGGCAATAAACAGCGGGTGGCATCTCTGTGCCAGGCAGCCTCTCAGCGTTGGTGCCCGTGGAGCAGCAGAGCCCTCTGCTCTCACGGGGCTGCTCAAAGGATCAGTCAGAGGAGAATGCCCAGGAAACTGAGTGTGACTTTTCAGGAAGCTCCCACTGAGCAGGAGGATGTGGGCATGCTCCAGGGACAGCGCAGAGGCATTGGCCACTGCTGGGGACAGGGGGGCAGGACCCTCGAGTAGTGGTGCTCATTCTCCCTGGTGCGGATGCTCCTCATCCTCCTCCTCCTCCATGGGACGTCAGGAAGGGGCTGGAGGGGAGGGGGAGCTGCTGGCTCAGGGCTGGGGGCGGCAGTCGGGGTCTGGGCTCAGCCTGCAGTGCGCTGCAGCTGCACCGTTCTCCCCTTGTGTCAGAGCCCCTGAATTCTGGGCGGGGGGTGAAATGGCCTGTGTTTAGGATGAAGGGAGCTGTTTATTTTGCTTTGGCTGAGGCGATGCCTGGAAGGTCAGGGCCCCGCTCGCGTGTCAGTCACAGGTAATTAGGGTTAACGCTCACTGTGCCTTTATGCGGGTGTGTGAGGGTTTCTGTTCTCCTGGCCTGGGCGCTTCCTGTTTCCAGGCAGCTGGAAAAGTCCAGTGCTCTCAAAAAGGCCTTTATTCCAGACAGAGCTTATGCCCCTTTCTGCTCCTACCAGGTAGACTGAAGGTCTCCTTTTCCCCACCTGGGGTTGGAAACAGGCTGTTGTTTCTCTGCCGGGGCAGGGAAGCCTGCAGATACCTCAGGATTCCAGAGCCTTGGGAGGCTGCAGGCACTGCTTTCTAAGACACACCAGGCTGGGTCTACGTGGCCCAGCTACATGGGAAGGTGGCCCTGTCCTTGCCCATCTCCCTGTGGAGCTCACACACCAGAGAATCGGTAGTGTCAGAGCAGGGGGGAGGATAAAGCTATTGTGCTTTGGGAGATGGATGGAGAGGAACATTGAAGGGGCAGTGAGGCATTCTCCAGGCTGAGCTCCTGGGATCTGGATCTCTGGAGACACCTTTGATTAGCACCTTCTGTGCTGGCTGTGGGATCTGTAGGGGGAAAGAGGGCAGCATGAGCTGTGCTTTGTGCTGTGCTGGCCTGGGCAGGACAGGGGGAGACCAGAGATCAAGGGCTTCCCAGGTGAAGGAGAGAGGAGAGTTGAATCCATTGAGGTCTCCACGGTGCAAGCCCTTCCAGAGAGCTGCCAGCACAGGTCCTGGGCTAACAGGGATTTGCTGAACTGGGATTGCACAACGCTGTGTCCCTGGGGTGGTGTAAATGAGCTTCTGCAGTTCTCTTGAGCCCTGATGCAGGGAGGCTGGTTTCTGGCTGGCTCACCTCACCACGGAATTATTCTGACTGGTGGTTTGGGGCCCAGCTTGGGAGATGGGGATGCAGGACAGCCCCTTGCTGGGATGGCTGTGAGAGCACTGCAGGGCCCATGGGGACAGCTCCTGCTCTGGCACTCCAGGAGCAATATCCCCTGCAGAGCTGCCCGGCACGTCTCTCCCAAGCCCTGCCCTGTTCTCTGAGTGTCTCCTTCCTTCCCGGGGAGTGTGGGGAGCACTCACTTCAGCCTCTGGAGGGTGGCCCCAGCCTCCCTGCTCGTTCCGGGCTGTGACAGACGGTTGGGTTCATGTGGGGATCCCGAGCGATTTGCTGTGCTCAGATCTCCATCTCAACATCTGCACCAGGTGTGGCGGCTCGAAGGCATTCCTCACACAACTGGGAGTCTGTCCTAGGGGCTGGAGAGGCTGGAAGGAGTTCTGAGTAATTCCAGCCCCGACAGTGCCCAAAACCTCCTTCGCATCCTCTGGGCAGTGCTCCCCTGTGGAGCTGGGAGCGTGTGTGGTGCGAAGCTGCGCCCGAGGCCTCGGGGGTCTCGGCTCTCCTGCTGGGGTTTCTGAGTGGATTCACAGAGAAGGGAGGGGAGGGGGCCGCTGGCTCCTGCACCTGGATCCTATCAGGGATGATCCCGTGTGGGGACAGGCGGCCGGAGCAGGGGGTGTTGCTGTCCTGCCCGCACAAAGAGGTGCTTTATGCTGCCTGGCAGAACCCACGGGGCTGTGGTTTCTTACGTAAGGAGGGCGTTTTGTTTGGACTGCAGGGTTGCCTCAGCTCTGCCACTTCCCAGTGCCTGTGGCTCCCTGCATCTATGCCATCGTGAGCCTGTGGGCAGCTGGAGGAGAGCTGGCAGGGACTGGCATGTTGGGTGCTTTGTGGCTGCAGTGTGGTGCTTGTGGGGAGAGCTCCCATCATCCAGCGCTCCCAAAACCACGGATCTCCCATGTTGGGGGTCATGTGGAGCTGGGCAAGGTGGTCTGAGCAAGGATGGGTTGTCCCCAGTGTCCCCATCTCTGTGTGGCAGCAGTTGGTGACTCACAGGGCAAGCCAGACCTCAGCAGATTCACTCCTCACATCACCCAGGAGCTGCTGGTGAGGAGTTTGTGAGCTCATCAGTGTTTTTACAGGGGGTGAGGTGGGGACAGGGGACATCAGGCAGTAGGTGCCACCACCAGCAGCTCTCCCCAGTCCTACATGACTCTTTGCAGTCATGAGTGCACCCACAGGGATCCAGAAACTTGGAGGAATTCTCATAATGGGAATTCTGGTCTCTGTAGCCACAGAAATGGGTACCTTCCAAGTCCTCAGAGCCGTATTGATCAGAGAATCTGTTGTTGGTGAGACTGGAGGAGCTGTCCAGGGCAATTCCACTGCCCTAAAAGTGCCTGGCACCTTCTGCCCTCCATCTCATGTGTTAGACATCCCTGACATCATCAGACACCCCTGCTCATGTCTTAGGACACCCCAGCTGTGCAGATTTTCTCTTTAGAGATTGCACTCTTGTTCTACCTGTCCTGGTGCTTTTCTGCTCGTGAAGCACCAAGTTCATAGTTTGTGACCAGGAGAGCGAGTGGTGTCAGGCTTGGCAACATGCAGGTGTTGCATTGGCTCCACAGAGGCTGCAGTGCAGCCGAGCAGTGTCACTGCAGGTGTGGCCGTGGTGAGGTCACCGATGGCATTGCTGTCCCTGGAGCTGTGGGGCTGAGCTGGGATGAGCCCAGGCTGTGGGGCACCAGCACTCAGAGCAGCTTCATCTCCAGGGCTGCCTGCTCCCTGCCAGCCTGGGCTGGCTCCCTTGCTGTCACACAGAAGCTGGTGTATTAATTTCCTAGGGCTTTTTGTGGTGATTAATTGAGACAGATGATTGAATGGGGGGAGAGGCCTGTGGGAGCAGAAGTGTGGCAGGAGAACACTTTATCTGTCAGCAGCTGCTGGCTCGCCTCCTCTGCTGCAGGATAAAAGCTGACAAGAAAGCAGGGGCTCCACAGAGCATTTACCTGTGCCAGGGTAAATTCATGAATGAATTCACACAAAGAATGGTTGCAGTGTGGCCCTGTAAAGCCAGGCTTGCTGTCACCTGGGCTGTCCTCAGGGCCACCCCAGCCCGAGCGCCGTGGCCACACGCGTGTTTAAGCCACAGCTGTCAGCAGCAAGCCCAGGGCTGCCAGGGAGAGAACCCAGCCCCAGCCCGAACTCAAACACTCCCCTTTGAAGATGTATTAGGAGAAACCAAACAAAAACATCAGACACACAGGGCATAAAACTGACCCTGTGTGAAATCCTATGCTGACCTTTCTGGGGGAAATTAGGAATTTATGCTCCAGTTATGCCTGTTGAGGAAGCAGAGTGCTGCAGCCCTTGTCCCAGAGCCTCCATCTAGGAGGCCCAGTAGCTGCCATGTAGAACTGTCAAATAAAGGTTGGAATGCCAAGGATGTGAGGGGCTGGACTCCTTGACCCACCAGGGGCAGGTCTGTGGATGTTCTTGGTGCCAGCAAATATCACCTGCCCCATGATTTTATTTTTCTTGCAGGTGGGAACAGCGGGAGCTGCCGAATGGTAGAGTCTACTATGTAGACCACAATAACAAGACCACGACGTGGGAGAGACCCCTTCCTCCAGGGTAAGGGGCTCGGGGGCTCCAGGCCTTGACTCGGTCGGGGGTTGGCTGTCTTGGAGGATGTTCATGGCGTCCTGGTGGGAGCTCCACTGGTGTCCCAGCACCCTGTCAGGCTTCGTGTGCCCTTGCAGGAGCTACTGGAAGAGTTACTCATCCTTTGTGTTTCCTTTTGGTGGGTCCTTGTCCAGAAGAGCCCCCGTAGGTGTGAAAGCAGTGGTTATGCTGGAGCTGGGCACGGAGCCCTCGTGTCGGAGGGCGTCAGGCCGCAGGACCCGCCAAGCGGCGTGAGGCACACAGTGACAACTTCCTTGGGTGCTTCCAGGTGGGAGAAACGCGTGGATCCTCGAGGCAGGTATTACTACGTGGACCACAACACCCGGACCACCACGTGGCAGCGCCCCACGGCCGAGTACGTCAGGAACTACGAGCAGTGGCAGTCGCAGCGCAACCAGCTCCAAGGGGCCATGCAGCAGTTCAGCCAGAGGTTCCTGTACCAGGTGAGAGCCGGGCGTGGTGGTGGCGGGGTCTCAGCTGGCTGCTCTCACCGGGGCTGCCCAGGGGCCACGGAGCGTGGGGAAGGTGCTTGCTTGGGCTGTGCAAGCTCAGAGCAGTGCCTGGATGGGAGCTCACAAACTCCTCAGCTGCCTGCAGAGGCCGTGGGGGAGTGACTTGCTTTTTATAAACTAGCTTGCATGGCCCTGAAGGGTGGTAGGAGGTGTCCTCAGCAGCTTGTCCTCAAGGTTTCTCCAGTGCCAATGTGGCCAGCCACACATTCTCCTGTGACTCCCAGAAGATAAGTGTTGCTGCTGACCTGTGGGGCTGCAGAACCTGCTGCCGGAGCTGAGGGAGCCGTGGGACCCTGGTGTGTAGCAGGACAGGAGCCTCTGGGGCCTGAGCTCGTCCCTCCCTGGGTCTCTGTTGGGCTGAGGACAGCGTGGCTGGGTCCTGGGTGCAGCAGGAGCTGCAGGCCTGGGGTACAAGTGGAGAGGGCTGCAGGAGCCAGGGACCAGAGAGTGCAGGGAACAAGCTGGACTTGGCCAGCATTCTCCTGCTTCCTCTGCTGCGTCCCCCCATTCCTGGTTTGGGTTGAGTATTTGCATTTCCTTGCTCAGGGAATGGTCACAACCATTCTGTCCCTGGGCCGGGACCCCATGCCTGTCCCTTGCTGTGGATCTGGACCCAGCTGTGGGGGGTGAGCACCTCTGCTGACCTGAGTGAGCAGTGCTGGTGGCCGTGGGCTGCAGGGAGAGCAGTGCTTGGTACAGGGCCAGGCTGGAGCGGTTCTGCCTCCTGGAGCAGCGATCTGGCCCCATGCAGGGCTGAAACTGCCCTCGTGCCACAGGCAGGTACAGGCACCAACTTCTCATTGACTTCTATCTCATCAGAGAGAGCCAGGAGTCCCAGCTGGCTCGCAGCTCCATGGAGGAGCTCAGCTGCTCTCTGCGAGGGGTGTAGTGCAAAGTGCATGCTGTGTGGGACACAGCCGGGGCTGTGGGAGCAGCTCAGCCCCTCTCCTCCCCCTGCCTGACCCTCCCTGGATGTCTCTCCAACCCTTCCAAGCCTCACAGGCAGAGCTGGACCCCCACTACTGTGGTGGCCCTGCCTGTGCCAGAGCCCAGTGGAGGGGGCTCCCCGGGAGAGACTCCCTGAGAGGGGCTCCCCAGGAGGGGCTCCCCCCGAGCCGTCCCTTGCTCCCGGCCATCCCTTGTTCCCCGCCAGCGCCAGCCTTGGAGCTGCTCCAGCGCCGTGCGACTTGCCGTGGCCACGCTCTGCCGAGGGAGGGACTCGGGCTCCAAATTTAGCCTGATGAAACGATTGTACTTTTTGTTTCGAGCTCTGCTGCCAGCAGTGATGGCTCCTGCTCTGCCTCCTGCCCCACAGGGGCTTTCTGCTTGACTTGTCCCCGCCTCCAGCATCGCTCTGCCCTCCTTGCTGGAGGGGACGGTAGGGGGGTGATGAGCAGTGGGGCAGAGCCTGGGAAAGGCACAGTTTGGGGGGCTCGGGTGAAGCCAGGGACCACTCTCCCAACAGATGCCCCGGTGCTGCATCCTCTGCACAAAGGGTCTCTGGCATGGGGGCCAGGTTGTTCCCAGGGGCTGTGGGGAGCTGCAGGAGCTGCCCAGAGTGCTCCCTGGTAGCTTTAATTAGCAGTTTTGAGGTGCCAAAACACCTGGACACGACTCGGCTGCGTGTGTGGGCAGCCTGTCCCGGTGGGGAGGGAGCGGACACTGCCCCAAGTCCGAGCTGTGCTGGCCATGCCAGTCCTGGCACAGGGAGTGGGTACAAGTGACAAAGCTCGGGGGGGCACAGACTGTGCCAGGCCATCCTCGCAGTGCTGGACTGCCACGAGCTGTACCCACCCAGGTTTTGGTGCCTTTCTGGGAGTGGGGGGCCCTGGCACCCCGAGGGCCGGTGCTGGCCCTGGTTCCAGGCAGGAGGGCCGGGTCTGGCTGCGGGTGGCATTCCCTGGCCCCAGGGTGACTCGGATCCATCCCGGTGCGGGAAGCTGGGGCACAGCCCCCCTCCAGCAGATGGGCGTTTTTACCTTTTGGATAACGACGTGTTTCTTATTTAACCATTAAAAGCACTTCAAGCCCCCTCCTGCCCTGGACCCCCGGGACCCTCTGTCCCCAGGGAGAGCAGCGGGGCTGGGGCGGGGTTTGCACCCACCGGGGCAGGACAGCGGCCCGTGCCCCGGGCCGGGCCGGCCCCGGCTCGGGAGAAAGGGGCTTTGTGCGGCGCGGGCTGAATGCGGGCTCAGTGCAGCGCATCCCGCACCCCGGCCCTGCCCGCGGAGGAGGGGGCCGCCATCCCGCCAGGAAGCGCGGGGCGTGGACAGCGCTTGTGGGAATGATTTCATTGGAAAGGCCTGCGATATTTTTTCCCCTCTTGTGTGTGGTTCTTGGAGGAGGCTGGAGGTGTATGTGGAGGGGACGCCGGCGCAGCCGAGCAGCCGCGCACGTCCGGAGCCCTCCGGGCCGTCCCGCTGCCCTCGGCCGGCACAGCCCCTGCCCCGCTGCCCCTTGGCTGCCCCAGCCCCTGCTTAGGCTGAGCTTTTGGGGTTTGTTGTTTAGTTTTTGTTTTTGTTTTTTCATTTGTTTTTGCTTTTTTTTGTTTCTTTTTTTAACCCCCCTTGAGTGTGCAAGTTTTTTTTTTTAGTTCCCAGGGAGCTGTGAGCCAAGGAGAGGCGAGTGGAAGCGGGGCTGGCCGGCTCACCTCTATGCTCTGCTCCTCCCAGCCATCCCGGCTCTGGGGTTTATTCCGTGTTTTTGCTCTCTCTGTTGTCTCTAGTCCTCCGGAGCCCCGTCTGACAATGATCCTCTGGGGCCCCTTCCTCCCGGCTGGGGTAAGTACTGCACCGCCTCACCTGCCCCTGCATGGCCCCCAGGGGACACTCCTGTCACCCGCAGCAGGACCCTGCCCATCCCGCAGGGAGCACCGTGCTGCCAGCGGCTCCCTCGCTCCCATCCCGGGCATTACTGGGAAGGGTGAAGGGTGGCCCTGGAGGCAGCGTTCCCTGTGCTCGGCTGCACGTGGGGCTGAGTCTGCCTGTGACTAGCACGATCTCTTATGTGAAATTCAGCTTTTTTTCCCCTTTTTTCCGCTTTTCCTGGAGGAGTTTCCAGCCTCTCTCAGTTGCTGAATGCAGAAGTGCTTGTGATTGTTCTTCGGATTGGGGAAGCTCCCCAGCTTGGGGATCAAAGTCCTTGCTTGTCCATGGACCCCTCCTGTGGCAAGCAGGGATCTGTCCTGCTGCCGTGCTGCCTCCCGGGATTCTCTGCCTGGGTCTGGAGCAGGGCTGGGAGCTGGCAGGAGCAGAGCTGGTCGTCCCTACATGGCCCAAGCATCATGTGCTGGGACATTTTGAAAAGTCCCTGTGCCACCCCAGGACAGAGAGATCCCCTCCATGGCGAGAGCATCCCTGGAGGGGGCAGGCTGGGATGCTTGTGGGTGCAGCTGGGCTGTGCTGTGCCAGAGAGAGCAGGAAAAGGGTTAAAACTGTGGGAGTTTGGAGCAGGACAGAGGGGCCAAGGCTGCTCAGGCAGTCTGCAGGGGCAGTGTCTTGATGGGGGTGGTGGAGGAGCCCTTTCTGGGTGTCCTACCTCCCATTAGCAAGGAGAAGGGACCCATCCCCAGTGCCAGCTGGGCAGGCTGAGGAGGCACAGCTCTGCGTGAGCCTGAGCACCCTGGGGTGGGGGTCCCCAGGATGGGTGGGATCCCTGGATGGATGCAGTCCTGTCCATCACGTGGAGGCTGCTGCCTTCGGTCCAGGAGTGAGGTGGAGCAAGGGGCTGTCACAGGCCAGAAGGGTGACAGGGAGGTGACAAGGTGTCCCTGCCTGCACGGAGCAGGGCTGAGCGTGTGGGAGTGACGCAGCACATGGAGGAGGAGGAGGTGTGGGGCACGCACAGTGCCGGCGAGGCAGGGGGGTGTGCAGGGGTGGGGGTGTGTGGTGGAGCTGCTTTGTGCCTGTGTGCAGCACAAGGACGGGGTGTGTGTTCACACACGTGTGCACCAGAGCAGGGCCACGCAGGGAGTTTGGGAAAGCACCTGTGGATCCACGTGGAGGGATACGGCTGCGTGTCCCAGGAGGGGCTGTGTGTGGCTGAGCACAGCCCCTGTGCTGGCCTGGCAGCGCAGTGGCAGCGCTGGCCCCTGCCCTGGCACCTCCCGCACGCTGGCACTGCCGGGCTGAGGCAGCTCGGGCACGCGGAAGGAATGCTGGGTTTATCCTGCCTTTTCCAAACGAGCCAGGGAGGTGGAATGGGGGAGCTGACAAATTTCCTGTGAGCTGGGAAGGGGAGGGCTGTTCCCAGGACTCCAGCTAATTCTTCCTCTCCCTTTTCTCCTAGAGAAGAGACAGGACAATGGGCGAGTGTATTACGTGAACCACAACACCCGGACCACGCAGTGGGAAGACCCTCGCACGCAAGGGTAGGCGGCTGTGGGGGGAGCAGGGTTTGGGAAGGTGCAGTTCTCCAGGGACCTGGCCTGCACTGAGGCCATGTGTCCCACAGATGGAGAGTGAAGCTCTGACAGTGCCGTGGCTGTGACCGGAGGGCTGCCCAGGCAGGACTCCTCTCCCGGGGTGTGGACAGTCACTCGCCAGTCCCATGCCACGAATCCTTTCTTTTGCCTGGCACAGAGCTGTAGTTGAGGGGGGGACTGGCCGAAGGGCCTGTCTGGTGAGCCCTTCCTTGCCAGCAGGATGATCCAGGAGCCGCCGCTGCCGCCGGGCTGGGAGATGAAGTACACGAATGAGAGCGTGCGGTACTTCGTGGACCACAACACCCGCACCACCACCTTCAAGGACCCGCGCCCGGGCTTCGAGTCTGGGTAAGCCCCGGGCAGTGGGTCTGGGGGCTCGCGTGGGCTCTGACGGAGGAGAGCTGTACCCCAGTGACCCTCATCCCACCTGGCTGGTGATGGGGGCTGCTTGGGGCAGGGGGTGTGACCGAGGCCCTTCTGCTTTGGCAGGGGCAAGCACGGCGGCTCCCCGGGCGCGTACGACCGGAGCTTTCGCTGGAAGTACCACCAGTTCCGCTTCCTCTGCCACGTGAGTAGAGCGGCTGTGGGCAGCTGTGTGGGTGCCCTGAGCCCCGTGGGCAGGTGTGGGTGAGGAGAGCCGTGCCAGCCTCACACAGCCCCATGCCTTTGCCCTGCCTGCAGTCAAACGCGCTGCCCAGCCACGTGAAGATCAGCGTGTCTCGGCAGACGCTCTTCGAGGACTCCTTCCAGCAGGTAGGGAGGTGCCAGGGCCGCGGAGCAGGGCAGGAGTGGAGCTGGCCCCGGCCACGGTGACACTGCCCTGCTCGTCCCCAGATCATGAACATGAAGCCGTACGACCTGCGGCGCCGGCTGTACATCATCATGCGAGGGGAGGAGGGCCTGGACTACGGTGGCATCGCCAGGTGAGCGTGGCGTGCCGGGCCACAGGGCCACGCACTGCCTGTGCCCTGTGTCCTGTGGGCAGCACAGGCACAAGGCAGCTGCACTCGGGGCTCCCAGCCCTTGGGCAGAGGAGTCATGGGGCATTCAGATGGGAAATTGGGTTTTAGGAGTGGTGGAACACCCTGAAAGCATCGCACCAGCCTGTCCCTGGCAGTGAGAGCGCAGGGGACCCAGCTGGGGCTCCCCTGCTGCCCACAGCTGTGGGGGTGACGGGCTGAGTGGCCTCGTCTCCCTGCAGCAAACAGGCCTTGGTGTTCCCAGACAGTCAGTGTGTGCCAGGGCAGACAGGGTGTGATGTGGTTGCTGCAGCTCTGCTGCTGCCTCGGGATGATGTTACCACAGGGCATGGGCTGTGGCTTGGCTGGAGGGGGTCCTATGTCCCTGTGAGCCCCCTCTGGCTCACCTGGGACATCTCCTTGAAGCTGGGTTGGCGTGTCCCTGCCCGCTGCCACCCCACTCTCACCTGCTGCCCTTCGTGGGGCTGCTACCCCGGCTCCTGCTCCTGCTCCACCTCTCTCCGTGTCCTGCCAGTGGTTTTACCCTATGGTAGGTTACGTCATGCTGTTCTACCACAGGGTAGAACCACGGACGGGATGCCGGGGCTGCCTCCACGTCTGAGGATTCCTGTCTGCCTGCACGGCCGGGGGAGCAAAGCCAGGATGGTGCTGTCCCGAGCTTGGCATGGGGCTCCCAGGGCAGCGTGTGTGGAGGGACTGGGTGCACCTGGGGGGTGTGTATGTGTGGGACAGCTCGGCTGGCACTGTGTGTGGCACTTGCTGAGGTTCCCGGTGCTCTGAGCGGGGCCTGCAGCAAGCTGATGTCTCCAGAAACACTTCACAAACCCCACACAGCACCTCGGGGAGGGGCACAGTCTCGCCCAGTCACACCAGTGCAGAGCACTTGCCTGGCACCCTGAGGGGGTGGGCACCCGCTCGGGTGCAGGGACACACACTGTCCCCTCCCTGAGCTGCTTGCCACCCTTGTCTCATCCCAGGGAGTGGTTCTTTCTCCTGTCCCACGAGGTGCTCAACCCCATGTACTGTCTCTTCGAGTATGCGGGCAAGAACAACTACTGCCTGCAGATCAACCCCGCCTCCTCCATCAACCCCGACCACCTCACCTACTTCCGTTTCATCGGCCGCTTCATCGCCATGGTGAGAGCCTGGGGGGTGGCACCGGGGGTCTGTGTCCCCGTGCGGAGCAGGGGACAGCGTGCTCAGCAGGGCAAGGGGCAGCTCCATGTGCCGTGGCTGTGCTGGGCTCAGCACCGCTGCCATCCCTGAGCCCCTTCTTGCCCACGTGGGTCAGTGGGAGACGGGCCGTCAAGGGGGTGCTGTGGGGTGATGCATTTTAAATCCATGGAATGGCTGTGGGGCCAGAGGAGACCTGGTTTCCCAGGACTTGTGGCGGGGATGGATGGCTCCAGGTCTTTGGCTGTCACCCCAGGTGCTGTCGGGTTTGCAGCTCCAGGGACTATTTTTAGTCCCAGCAGTGTGAAATTTTCCAGCTGCCCAAGCTCCAGAGCAGCTCCTCCCGTTTGTCTCGGATTGCTCAAGGCCATTGTGCCCTGGGCTGGCAGGGGGGCTGCCGGGGCTCCCCGAGCCCGGGGAAGGGTCCCTGGCCCGCAGCCCCGCGGGGTGTGCGCGGAGGCGGCCCCGGCCCCGCTGTCCTGCCCTGCCCTGCCCCGCCTCGCAGGATACCAATAAAACCCCAGACTATTACTCACCGCTGGGCTGTTCTAGACAAGCGTCTGCATTATTTTTGGCTGCCTTTGCCTCAGGGCTCCTGGAAGCCAGGGATTCAGGGAAGCCACAGCACAGCTCTGTTTAAACAAGTGCTCTTAATAGAGCTGTGAGGGGAGAAGGAGATGCAGTGGAATTTGCGGTGGGAGGGAGAGGGGCTGCAGGCCACCCGGCCTGGGAAGTGCTGTTGGGGCAGCCCAACCTTCCCCTGCGTGTGTGCCAGCCAGGGGCAAGTGCTGCAGCTCAGGAACCCCTGAATGAGTCCCTTCTGCTCCGTGGCTGCCCCAGGGTGGAGCATTGTCAGCCACAGGGCTGCGTCCCAGGGTCTCCTGTGACCTGGTGTCCCGTCCCTGCCACAGGCTCTGTACCACGGGAAGTTCATCGATACCGGCTTCACGCTGCCCTTCTACAAACGGATGCTGAACAAGCGCCCGACGCTGAAGGACCTGGAGTCCATCGACCCCGAGTTCTACAACTCCATTGTCTGGACCAAGTGAGTGCCCTGCTCTCCCTCCCGCGGAGCTCTCCCCATGGCCCCTCACTGCTGCTGGGTGCCTCTGTCGGGAATCACATCCCGGTGTCCCCCACAGGGAGAACAGCCTGGAAGAGTGCGGCCTGGAGCTGTATTTCATCCAGGACATGGAGATCCTGGGCAAGGTGACCACCCACGAGCTGAAGGAGGGTGGTGAGAGCATCCGTGTGACGGAGGAGAACAAGGAGGAGTACATCATGTGAGTGGCTGTCCCAAGGGTCCTGTCAGGCACCCGCCCCCAGCGGCTGCAGGGGTGGGACCATGGGGCTTGGGACGTGGCCGCTTCCCTGGGCTACGTGGCCTGTGACAAGCCCGGGCTGGCGCGGTTGGCCGAGCTCTGCTGCGGTCTGGATTGCTGTGGGCTGGGCAGTTGCCAGTACTTTCAGGAAAAAGGAGAGGGGGAGAGAGGCTGAGGCTGTTCTGCTGTCCCATGGCTGTTCCCCCTGCTTGCCAGGGCCAGCTCAGCTCCAGCCAGGGGATGTGGTTTGCACCCCTGGAGCTCCTAAGGCCACTGTCGGGGCTGAATGCTCCTCATGGGTTTGGGGGCAGAGACAGAAACCCACCGGTGGGAATTGAGTGGATCCCTGGTGCTTTGAGGGAGCCCCTCTCCCATTCCCCACACTCCCGAGGCCCTCCCTGCTGGTGGGAGGGATCCTGGGGTTTCCCCGTGCCAGGCCAGTGGTGCTGGCTCTGTGCCCACCCCGTCTGCCTCCCCAGGCTGCTGACAGACTGGAGATTCACACGGGGCGTGGAGGAACAGACCAAGGCATTCCTGGATGGCTTCAACGAGGTGGTGCCACTTGAATGGCTGCGCTATTTCGATGAGAAGGAGCTGGAGGTGAGTTGGCACCTGGGATGGGGATGTGGATGGAAAGTGGCACGTGGTGACCCTGCTCATGCTCTGTGCCCATCATGAGGGTACAGCCCTGGGTGTTGGGTCTGGGGGTGGCTCCTTGGCTCCATTGGCAACAGAACATCCCGTTGGATGGGAGGAATTCACGCCAGACACCTCAGTGCTGGCACCTGGGCCAGGTGAAGGCTGGCACCAGAGGAGTTGGCGCTCAGCGCGTGGGCACAGGGCCCCGTCTGTCCCCTGCTGAGTGTCCCCTGTCCCCAGCTGATGCTGTGCGGGATGCAGGAGATCGACATGAACGACTGGCAGAAAAATACCATCTACAGGCACTACACCAAGAACAGCAAACAGATCCAGTGGTTCTGGCAGGTCAGTCTGAGCCCAGCTGAGGGCATGGGGTGCCCTTGCAGGAGCCATCCTTCAGGATGGGACGAGGATCCCACTCAGCTGCTGCATTCCTGCTGCAGGTGGTGAAGGAGATGGACAATGAGAAGAGGATCCGGCTGCTGCAGTTCGTGACGGGGACCTGCCGCCTGCCCGTCGGGGGCTTCGCCGAGCTCATCGGTGCGTCCTGGGGGCCGGGGGTGGCACCTGCCTGTCCCTGTCCCCACACAGAGCACATGGCAGCACGTGAGCAGGAAAGCAGCTACGAGGTCTGAGCACAGTGATCCTGTCTGGTGTTGTGCCATTTCCAGACACGTTCTTCGGCCATGACCGCCCCGCCAGGGTTAACTTTGTTGGGCTGGTTTGTGATCTCAGCCTGAATGAGATTGGATTTCTGATTCAATTTTGATTCTTCTGTGACAAAGCCTCTTTTTCAGAAAACCGCAGTGTGGTTCCACTCATCCTTTAATTTACTGCCTTTTGGGGTCTATACCAGCCTTTCCCTGACTTTTCTGGCGTTCGTGTCAAGACGACCAGGCTTGCTTAACCCACTCAGTTGTTCTTCCTGGTGTATTAGCTTTTTCCAGCGCCTGGAACCTCTCCAGCATTCCCACTGTGTTAAAAAGCCACCTCAGTGACTCGGACTTCCTGAGCCAGGTCCTTTAAAACTCTTGGATGGACTCGCACAGTCCTGAGGGTTTACAGATCAATAAGTTTTAGCAGTTGCTGTGGAACCATTGTGCTCAGAGATGGTGCTCTTGCCCCTCTGTGCTGTGAATCTGCTGTTTGCTTTCTCCTTTGTTTTTTTTAATGTCCTCTCTGCAAACAGGCAAGGAGTGCTGCCATAGATTTATGTCCTGTGTGACCCTGGGATTATAGGGCCATGACGGTGGATCTCAGTGTGTGTGGGAGGGGTTTCTTTTTCAGCTCCCGCTCATGTAAAGAGCTTTGCTCTGCTCGTCATTAACAGGCAGCAACGGGCCCCAGAAATTCTGCATCGATAAAGTTGGCAAAGAGACGTGGCTGCCACGGAGCCACACGTGGTAAGTCACTGCCCCTCGGCCTGGCCGGAGCGCGTGGGGACGTGGGGAGCTCTGCGGGGCTGCACGGGGCTCTCCATCCCATGGGATGGGACTGCTGGTCCTGGCCTGTCCCAGCCTGTCCCAGTCTCCGCTCTCTCCCCAGCTTCAACCGCCTGGATCTCCCTCCCTACAAAAGCTATGAACAGCTGAAGGAGAAACTGCTTTACGCCATCGAGGAGACAGAAGGGTTTGGACAGGAGTGATGGAGCTGTGGGGCATTCCCGGAGCGCTGCCGGCCGGTGCCCAGGGCCGAGCCTTCCCCGGGATGTGCGCAGGCCCCTATGGACACTGTGGCTCTTGTTCCTGGGTGAGGCCTGCACTGACACGGCCCTGGCAGAGTGGGGCTGTGTTTCCCTCCCTGAGGAGATCCGAGGTGTGATGGAGAGGACGCAAGGGCTTGGCTCGCGAGGGCTGGCACAGAGGGGCCGGGGGCAGCACCGGGGCTCCCTGGCATCCCCTCTGCAGACGCAGTTATGTGTTTAGTAGAGGCTCTACTTCCCCCTCGTGCTTTCTGCCTTTTCATGGCATTTTGGTAGTGGCAGGTGAGGGGAAAATGGCTCTCAGATTGACTTCTGGGCCCCATCCTGTACCCAGCATTCAGCAACAGTGACAGGGATCCCCAGGAAGATGCTTCTGTGGGGTTCTTGTGCACCGACTGAGCGCCGGGACAGCCCCTTCCCAGGCCAGACTCACAGCCACTGGAGCCAGAGCCTGGCTGAGCGTATCCGTGGCTTGTCCCCATTTGCAGCCCGTGGCCCCTGGGCAGTTGTATTTAAGTGATGTGGTTTCTGCTCGGAGCTGGTGCTCCACAGCAGCCCTGGGGGCTCCGGGCACTGCCGGGGCCCTGCCGGCCTTCGCTCAGATCCTGGGTTCTGCCCACACTCCTGTGTTCCCTCTGCTGCTGGACACACTGCAGTGAGGGCAAGAGCACCTGGATGTCACTCCCGCCCCTCCCCGTGTGTCCGGGGGTCTGTGGAGACGGGACCCTGCAACGGCTCCGGGCTGGGAACCGGCCGGTTCCGCACGGCCCCGCCTGCCCCGCGCGGCTTCGTGTGCAATAAACGACAAAGCAGCTGCCGAGGTGTGCCCGTGTGCTGGGTCCCTGTGTGTGTGTGCCCTGGGTCCCTGCGTGTGTCCCAGGCCTGTGCTTGTCCTGGGTCAGAGTGTGTCCCCCAGGGTGGGGTCTGTGCAGGGCTGGGGCTCCAGGGCTATAATGGCATCCGGAGCTCAGCACTGCGATCACAGATCCCGTGGATTTTGTCCCTGCCTGCTCTGTGTCAGCAGTGATGGCCCCAGTGCCTCCGCAGGCTCACAGCCTCCTGCAGCCCCTGGAGCTGCTTGGTCCCAGCCAGGGGTGACAGGGCCACCAGTGCTGTCCCCAGGGGGAGGGGCTGGGGCCTCGCTGGCACAGACAGCAGTGACGACAACCCAGCTGTGCCACACCCTGAGGCGCTGGGGCACAGAGCCAGTTAAACACGGGGATGGCTGATGGCAAAGGATTGGCCCTGGAACATGGGAATATGCTCAATGAGAGCAGATGTGCATGAGCTGAGGCCTCAACACCTCCAGAGCCACACTGGGGGAAGGAAAAGTGCTGTATAACAGTATCAAATCAAAAGCCTCCCCACGGCTTCCCCCAACCCTGCCTGGGTGAGGAGGAGCAGAGTGCTGAGCACAACCTACAAGACCCCAGCACCAGGGATTTAGTTTACAAGATTTTTAATTTACAAATAAAAAAACTACACCTTTTCCTTTTTCTCCTTTTTCTCCTCTTTCTTGCCATCACTCTTCTCCTTGTCCTTCTCCTTCTCATCTTTCCTCTCCTTTTTACTTTCTTCTTTTTCCTGTCCTTCCTTCTTCTCCGCATCCCTGTTGGCAATCTTGTTGTTGATGAGGTTGTGCAGGGCCACAACGGAGCGGATGAGCGAGGCCAGGTACACCACCACCATCTGGTCGTTGGTCTTCAGGTAAAAGGCCTTGACAAACTCCTGCAGGTTCACATCTGGGAGCAGGTTGAAGACATCCTGGAGGTGGTAGATGATCTGGTGGTTGATGGGGAGTTTGCCCAGGGCTACTTTCTCTAGGTAGCTCCTGATGTCCAGAAGCTTGGAGTTCAGTCCCTTCAAGCCATGGACTTGGTTTGTGATCCGCTGGGACAGCGTGCCCACCGTGGTGTCCTTGATGTCCCTGAAACCCAGAAAGAATCGGGATTAGACCCTCACCCTGCTGGGCACTGTCCCTTGGGACCTTTCCAGCTCCGTGTGAGCATGGCCGAGGGCTGAGGGATCCAGGCTCCCAGGATTTATGCCGCGGGCGGTGGCACCGGGAACGCCGTTGGGAGCGCGGGCAGGGCCCAGGACGGCTGCCCCTCACCTCAGCAGGTGCTCCACACCCACTTCCTCGGCCTCCTCGGCACCGATCTCGCTCGTCACGTGCTCAAAAGTTTTGGAAGTCGGGGTGCCGTCCTAAAGGGACACACAAACGGGGGATTTTAGCCAGGGGACGAGGGATTGCACCGAGGAAACCAGAAACGCAGCCCTACACAGGCAACAAGGGGTCTGAGAGGAACGGCTCTAGTTGGGATGTCCTTGATTTAATCAGTGTCACCGACTGCCCCAGCAATCTCTCCTGCTCTGGGTAACTTCCCACTTCTGCATTTTGGGAGAGCAGCTCCTGCTCTGTAGTGAAAGCCTCAAAAAGGCAAAAAGATCCAATATTTTATATGCATCCAGAATTAATTTAAATGCAACAATTACAGTGACTCACTGCCGGGTGTTGTTTGTGTGCATGGGGCTCAGCGAGGAGTGAGCTGCTCAGGGCAGGCCCACAATGACTGGGCACACCTGCAGCCAGTGACACCCACAAGGGACGGCCTCCAAGTGCTCCCAGCCGTGACTGTGACACTTCAGAGAGTGAACACTCACATCATGGACCTCCTCCACGGAGATGTAGGCTTCTGTGGGCAGCCCCAGGTCCTTTGGCTTCACATCAATGATCACCAGCACCTCAGGGAGAAAGAAAACGTCCAGAAACCTGGATTTCGGTCAAGGAGTAGGAAAAAAATACCCAACCCAGCTCTTCCCTCCTCAGCACCAGCATGAGGCTGCTCAGAGGTGTAACCTCAGGCACTGAGACAATGATTCAAAAAACTCCTGATCCCAGTTCCTCAATCACTTTACAGCCACCATGCTGTGTCAGCAGCAAAAAAGGTCGGGGACAAGGCTTCCCAGGTGCCCCTTTTAGGGAAAGAGAGAAGAACAACCCCACAAGCCAAAGGTGGCCCCACTTACAGAGTTGGGGCAGTATCTCTTCATCAATTCGTTGATGGCGATGTCGTTCTTGTGCAGCTTCGGGCCCGTGTGGTACCACCCCACAATTCTTTCTCTGGCTAAGCAAAAGCAGAAAGGATTTGGAATCAGAACCGTGGGGAGTCCCAGCAGAGAGACCTGGGCAGACTGGGTGGGCTGACTGAGGGTGAGTCTGATCCGTGTGGAGGAGAGGGAAGTGGATTACAAGGCCATGGCTTGAGCAGTGACCACACTAACTCATCACCATTACCGACCCACAGCTTTTCTCCCGGCCCCTTCACTGAGCAATTAACAGCTTCTGTTAATTGTGTCACTCTCAGGGTCTGACAGCCTGCACCTCTGACATCTCGAGATGCAAGTCCCATCCCTGAAGTGTTCAAAACCACGTGGATGTGGGACATGGTTAGTGAGGAACACGGTGGTGCTGCTGGATGGTTGGACTTGATGATCTTATAGAGCTTTTCCAAACTTAAGGATTCTGTGATTAATAGGAATTCCCTTTTCCACAGCCCTGAAAGTTTTTGGGAGCATATCCCTGACTGTCAGAAGATCTCAACTCACCATTGACCTTCTTAAACATTCCATACATGTTCTCCAGATAGTCATGGTCCAGGAACCACACAGTATCATCTTTGTCATCCTCGTCAAAAGGTACTGGAAATAAAACAAAATACCAGAGTTTAAGAATCCAACTTCTTGAATTAAAATGTTTATCAAAATGCTCTGGGTTTGGGTATTTTTGGCTGCTAAAGGAGAGTGAGATTTACTTAGCGGTGTCGACAGCAGTTTGCATTTGTTGTTGGATATGGGATGATTTGTACATGGATGGATCAAGAGTTTCTTCATAAAACCCAACACAATCCATCCACTTAACAATTCAGTAAATAATTTGGAGAAAGGCAGGACATCTGAACTCACCTGCAAAACTGTTGGACACATCCAGAATCTTCTTCTGCCAGGAGCCCAACAGCACTCCAACCACTCGCTTCTGATTTCCCACTTTTCCTATTCTAAAAGGAGAAACGACTGTCAGTCCCTGCCACAAACGGGGAGGCGGGAGAAGGGACCCCCACCCCGTGTCGGAGGTGACACAGCAGGGGCGGAAGAGAGGGGGCTATGATTGTGTTATCACTGCTTGTGTTTACAGCCACAGCAGGGCGTTCGGTGCCCTCGGAACCAAAGCCTGTCCCCAGGAACGGGCCGATGTCACTCACAGGGGACGCGACCCCGACACCGGCTGCGAACAGCGAGCAGCCACCGACCCCAGCGTAACCCACCGCGGGCTCGGCCACCTCCTGCGATTTAGGGCTTTATTTTTGACTCTAAAACCTCTCGGCACCGGCGGGAGCGAACGGAATTAGGCCCAAATTACCCGGGGTGCCGGAAGGACCGGGTCCCCTCCCGGCCCCGGGGTTCTCCCGCTCCGCCGGGTCCCCTCCCGGCCCAGGGCTCCTCCAGGGCCCCGCTCCCGGCCCGGCCCCGCTCCCGGCCCGGCCGTGACTCAGCGCCGCGGCGCCACTCCCGCGCGGCCGCACCTGTTGAAATGATCCACGACGCTGAGAAGCACCAGCGGGTGCACGACCACCCTGTCCACGGCCAGCTCCGGCATGACGCCCGCCCGGCCCGGCTCCGCTCGCTCCGACCGCCCGCGCCCGCAGCAGGCCCGACCGGCCCCGCGCCCTCAGCCCGCCCCGAGCGCCCGGCGTGCAGCGCGCGGGGCGGGGCCGCCGCCGGCAAGGGCGGGGCCGCGGCCATCTTGGGAAGGCGCGCTCGCCATCTTTGGAGGGGATTCGCCACATTGGGACTGACAATCGCCATCCTGAGAAGGTAAAGCCGCCATCTTGGGAGGGTGCCGCCGCCATCTTGGGGCTGCGGCGCCTCTCCGCCCCGAGGTGGGGAAAGGGCGGGAAGGGGGCGGCCCCCAGCGGCAGCTCCCTCTGCTTCCCCTCGCCTTTGCCCCCTTTTCTCTGCATTTCCCCCCTTTTTCCCGTCTTTTCCCTCCCCTTTTCTCCTCTTTTTCACCCCTTTCCTCTGTTTTCCACCCCTCTCGCCTCTTTTTCTTCCCTCGCTTTTTTTAACCCCTCTTTTCCCCTCATTTCCCCCCATCCCTCCCCCGAGTGTCCCGAGTCCTCCCGGGGTCCGGGGCTCCCGGGAAGATGCGGGTGGCGTTCGCCTTTGCCAGGGTCAGGGATCTCCGTGACCTCTCCGAGAGCGAGGAATCCCTCAGGTGGCGATCCCGGCCCTGCCATCCCGCATGGCGCTGGGAGCCTGGGTAGAGCGAGTGCCAGCAGCGGGTTTGTGCTCCCGCTCCAGGTGCGCCGGTGTGTCCGGGAAAGCGCCATCGCCCCAGAGCCTCAGGGGACGGCAGGAATCCCGCTACCGCAGCGGTAAAAGCCCACGAAAATAGGTAGAAATCTTTATTAGTTTGGTTTCTTCCCAGGGACCGTGTCAGGCAAAGGCAATGCCCTTCAGCCTCTCAGATTTTGTAGAGGTTTTTGCTGCGTGTGAAGAAGAAACAGGCTCAGGTGAGACTTAGGAGAATGGTTTTACACCTCAGGAGCAGAATCTGACACAGAACTTGACTTTCACGCTTTATTTCTACAAAAAAAAAAAAAAAAAAAAAAAAAAAAAAAAGGTATTACCTGAGGCTGTTCCTTACTTCAGATTCTACACGGAAGAGTTACTAACATGAAAAATATCAAAGTTGTTGAGGGTGATCTCACAGTTTTTAAAGCGCTATTATATCCTCTTATTTTTTACACTGTTCCCACATGTTTTTTGTATATTCCTGTATATCGTGGTAACATTTTGGTATTTCAAAATACCAAATAATGTTTTGGGTGCAACTGAAGGTTTTGTGTTGCTATTCAGCACCATAAAATTTCAGAGATTTTGGCAAAACCAACAATAATTTAAAAAGAGTATGAGACCTCTCGTGGAGTTTTCAGTTGTTACATCCTCTAGTGTTCCTGCTTAAAAGAAAAAAAAAAAAAGAAAAAAAGGAAAAAAAAGAGTCCGTAGTGGAGTTTTCCGAGGTTTTTTCCCGGCAGAGGGAGATATCTGACCGTAGAATTCGAACATAGCCAGGGTTCTTGTCGCTTGTTTTATCAATATACATATAAAACTCAATGTTCAAATTAACTAGTTCAATAAGTAATTTAGCTCATTGATTTTTGGGCATATCCTAAGTGCCGTTACAAGCTACGGATATTTTAAATGCCATTACCTAATAGAAGGAATGTTTTAAGCACCTTTTATTGATTTTATTACTGCTTTATTTTGCTGTCTTGGTTTAAAAATCATTTTAACCACTCTGTCATCGAGAAGAAATATATCGTCGGTGAAATACAGTCAATTTCCTAAAAACCTTTGACATGGTTAAATAAGGAATTACAGCTGTTGACTCACGTCGGGCGGTGACGGGGACAGCGAGGAGGCGGCCCGGGGGCAGAGGGGGCGACGGAGCTCCCTCGGGGCTGCCGGGCCCCTCCGGCCCCCGGAGCAGCTTTGAAACCTCCGGAGGGTGCCAGACGGGGCGGGAGCAGCACGGAATGCGATGCAGGCACAATTAAGGGGCATTTCAATGACCTGTTGTGGCTCTTTATTGAAATTACTCTCGAATTTGGCGCGTTTGAAGTTGGATTCTCTGGCCTGCGTTGCTGGGAGTTCGGGGGATTGGTGATGTACTCAGAGGGGTAAATGGAGCCAGCTCCCAGGGATTGCAGCTCCTTCCCTTCCCTTCCCTTCTCTTCCCTTCTCTCCGGGTTTGAGATTATCAGAATTACTGAGCTAATCAGCTGGCAGATGCAGGCTGGGGATCCCGGCAGTGTGGTGCTTAATCAGAGAATTGAGAAGTGAGTAATGAGTGTTGGTGCTCAATAAAAAGCAGCTAATGAGGTGGTTGAGCTGTGGAGCGGCAAACATCCGGATCCTTCTCCGGAGTGCTGAGCTGGGACTGCCCCTGAGCACGGGCACCTCGCCTGGAGTGGGGAAGGAAGGAGGAGGGGACCTGTAAAATGGAACAAGTGACTCCTGCAGTATTTGTTGGGCTTTTATTTTGTTGAAAAACCCCAATCCAACCCATACACAACCCCCAAAAGTTACACACGACTGTTCTCAGAGGTTTAAGAATGGTTTCCGGTTTGGAAAATAAGACTAAACCATCTTAAAGTAGTTTAAAAATCAAAGTAATGGTTATAAATGTTAAAGCAGGCTCTAGTTGCTGCCTCGGTGGGCTGCAGGGCAGTGGGCAGCAGGGCAATGCCCGTGGCAGGGGAGGGGCTGTGCTGGGTCCGTGTCCAGCTCAGGGGGTCCCCGGGGGGAACGGGATGAACCTGGAACTTCCTTCCACATCCATGTGTGCCCTGATTCTCCTCCTTCTGCTTGGTTTGGGGCTGTGCACTGGCCCCAAGTGCCAGGTTACTGTTTCTGGGGGCACAGGGGCCGCACCTTTGCAGATGTTCTTTCCAGTGGTGAGAGGCAGAAAAAGATCCATGGAAAGATCCGTGCAGCTGGGAAAGATTGATACGTGATACTCTGTCTGGATCCTAATACTAAAGGACTCTTACTAATGTGCTCCTTTAATACTGGTTGGGTTTGTTTCTAGGGAAAAGCCTTCCTTTTTTTTCCCTACACTTATAAACTATGTCCACTGGCGTGTATTTTCCTTGAGGTACCTTCTCAAATGTGTTTTACCCGTTAGGAGAGGCTGGACTTCCTCCAGACCTGTTGATAGTCTGTCACATAATACCTTTGTGCTCCCAGTTTGAACAGGAAATACATTTATTTCCCTATAAATATATTTAGCTTTGTCCAAATAACTGTAGTTTCCTGTTAAGATTTCCTCAGCTAGGGTGTGCCATAAACTGGTTTAGAAGGAATGATGCTGCCTGGAATTGAGCAAGGATAACACAAGCCATGGAAGCAGAACAGAAAGCCACCACCATATGAATTGTGATTTATTTTGGTTGAAGTGTAATTCAGTGATGTGCTGACACTGTCTATCAGTGCATGATGGCCTGAGCCAAGCTGCACTTTGCTTCTGAACACCTCCAAACAGCCATTTTCCCCCCTCAAATATCTGTTCTAGAATGTAATCTCTAAAGCAAACGATTAAATCTGTAATTATGAACGAGTCTATTCACTTTCTGATACGAACTTTAAATATTTGTGTTGTAGTAATTTATTTCTCTGTTTCCCTATGGGGTGCTTGACCAAAGCTCTGTGTGTATAGATATATAAAATTATATATATATACGTGTGGAAGTCGTTACTGATCACATCTGTGAATATTGTTACAGTTGCTGCCAAGGGATTTAAACCCTTTTGTTCCCACCTGGGGGGTAGCAGGTGACTCAGATAATCCTGCCCTCTCTCAAAGAGTGGAATTTTGACCGATAACTGTGGACGTCGAATCCTCACTTTCTTTAGTTAAAAACCAGGAGTATTGTCAACATATCCTATCACACCATGGAAGATATTTAATGTTTTATATTCTATGCCTCTGATTTTGTTGCCCTGTCCAGACATCACAGGGTATAGAAACATCAGAAATATGGGGTTTTAATAACTTAGTCCTGACTCTAATTTTTTATTTTAATACAGATGGTTTTCCTTATGTTGTTCTGGTCCCTTTGCTACAAAATGATTTAAAAAAAATAATAGTGGAAACAAACAGTTAAAAAAAGCAAGCACAACAGGTTCTAGTCATACTTATTTTTCCACACCTTGAGGACCAGCAAATTCTTTAATATGAGATTTTATTTGTACAAAGCAAAACTTCAAACCCACTCCAAAGCTTTCTTATTAAGTGCTGTCAGTGCAGTGATTTACAGGGGCAATAAAGATCTGGAGGGGGCACATTCATCACGGGGTTCAGCGCACCAGGAGCCATTTTCTCCTGTGCTAAAGCCAAGTGATAAAATGAATTCTTTTGTTCTATAACCAAGACACATTCCCTGGTGTTGCTTTTTTTTGTTGTTGTTGGTTTTTTGGGGTTTTTTTTTTGTTTGTTTGTTTGTTTGGGGTTTTTTTAAATGTGTGTTGGACTCCTTGGTTTGTAGCTTGGCCGTGTTCCTGTAACACATTTATAAATAATGAAAAATTGCTCACATGCAGATGTGATGATGCATCTGGCAAAGCCACTGTTGAAAACACAGGAACTTACTTTCTTAGTCTTATTCACTAACTTTTCTCCATTGTTAATTCTTGTATGAAATTTTAACAGCATTTTCTTTAACTACAGGGTTTGTGGAGTTTTGTTTGGTGTGTTCTTTTTCTATTATTTTTTGAGTGATTCTATACCTCTCTGCAAAGCTCAGAGAATTCTGGTTAGGAAGTAATGAAAGTATTCAAAATGAAGAGCCATGCTCATGGGGTACAGTGAGAGTTAGAAAGCTTCACTTGCTTCCTCTGCTTCTAGACTTGTGCTTTGGTGACTTCTGGGATGCTGCTCCCTAACAGCAGTGGGGAGAAAAGTTGGGCTTCTGGTCCAGGGGGAAATGCACTGCCCAGCCCCGGCTCGGGACAGGAGCTGCTGGGGAGAATCTTTGCCTGTCGCCAGCGGGCTCAGAATGTGACTGCGCAGTGACAATGGAAAAGGGAATTCTGTTTTTCCATGCGAAAATGCCGCCACCTACGGGCTCTGCCTGGAAGTCTGGGAAGCTCCGTCACTCTCAGCGTCCGGGGGGGTTGCACTGGCACCTTTGGGACAGAAGTAGGAGAACCAAGCTGCAAAAAATACAACCGAGTATAATTTTGAACATTTTTAATTGTAAATGTAGACCTGTGCAGCTGCTGCCGGTGCTGTGCTGCGGGTCGGGCTGGAGCCGGAGCCTGCGGCAGCGGGAGGCTGGGCAGCTCCGTGCCGAGCCTGGCGCGGACGGGAGCGGGCACCACGCTGGGCAGGCACACCTTCCGCTGGACCAGGTCGTCCCGAGCCGCTTCCAGCCTGGCCTCGGCCACGTCCAGGGATCCTGACGAGCCCGTTCGTTAATCCTGGGGAAGTGCTCTTCCACAGCGCCGGTGGGTGGGTGTGGGACGGGCAGTCCCGCCTGCTGTGCTCTACGGGCAGGGGTTTGGAAGCGGGACTTGTGCTGCTGCCCCCAGTCCGTGCGCCGGAGGGGTTCGTGGTCCACCCGTGGCTGCCTCGTAGGAGCTGCTCATCCTGAGGGAACTGCTGCTGCAACAGCCCCGAGTCCCGCCACAGCTGCTGTACGGCTGGTGGAAAACTAGAGCTCCACTTGACCCAAAAAAGGGATTTTGGAGATCTCTTTGCTGTAATTTTATGTTGGCACTTGAAATTTAGCAAGGAAAGCTGTGGTCTTGAAGGCTTTTTGTAGAGCCGTGTATGTTACTGCTGATACTTTTATTGCAAAACCTTTAGTCTCTGATATTTAAGGTCAGAAATTGTAAGTGTGTGTGCTATTTTTTTTTTAACCCAAGGGCCTCTTATTCTGTAGTGTCATGAAAGATTCTAAAGCTTTGAGGAGAAAAAAAATGGAAATACTTCATTTTATGAAGCAGTTTTGGGGTCAGTTTTTCTGAAATGAATGCTTTTATGTTGGATAGTTTAAAGCCCATCTGTTAACTGAAACCAACCCTAAGTGAAGTTGCAGTTGTGTTTCCTATTAGTCTTGTATCTTTCCTATTAGTCATGTATGAAAGAATACAGAGCCATCCAGCAGAATTCCAAACAAAAATGGAAAAAGCAGATGGTGAAGCTATTGCCTTGTTGCCTTTCTTTTACAGGAGCAAGTAATTATTAATAGATCACAAAAATACTGTAGGAGTAGTTCTGTTAAGTGTTACCGGAGTCCCGGCTCAAGGTGTCCTTCTGATCATTGCGTATTGCAGGTGCAAATTGGCGCATTTCACTCGGAGACACTGAAGAGGGTTTGAAAAATAGATCATGGATGTTATGTCTGGAAGCCTACAGTGAAAGATAAAATACACAATTTTAAATAGTTAAGCACTGCAAGTCTCTCAGGGCTCATTTATTATGTTGTCATGGTGAGCAAGGAATAAAAAAATAAAATAAAAAGACTGTTCCTTGGGTAGTTGGTACTTAGAGGCACTTTTCTTTTACAAGAGTTCCATGCTGGCTTAAGGAAAGATCTTGGAGAAAAAGAACAAACTTTATTTTTCAAATAAATTCAGCTAGGAACTCATAGGCTCCCCTGACACAGGGCTGAATTATTGTTAGTGTACACTGCTGGGAGAGTAACACTTACTGCTGTTTAACAACAATGGCTTTCCATGGAATTTCAGAAACGCAGTAGGAAAAAGAAAGGCAGACTTGAGTCCTGAAGCAGAGGGAAACACATCCAGCCCGGAGCCAGGCTCCTTTATCAGGGCTGCTGGAAGGGAGAAGGAACACGTTCTGTACATGCAGCTCCGTGTGATTTGGTTGTAAAATTCTTAATGGCTTGTGTGTGTGAAACAGGAGGTCCTCTCTTCACTGAATAAAATCTCCTTAGGTGTATTTCTGCCAGACTTTCTCTCTTTTCCACTCCTAGACTGCAGCCAAATATTGGGAACACTGTGTCTGCAAAGCTCCATTTGTCATGAGAAAGAGACAGCAACTTTTAATGTTGTGATCCAAGGTTACAAGTCGTGCTTGGTGGGTGATGGGTTTAAAGTAGCTGTGAATTGTGTCCAGGCTGTCCCGGCAAGGTTCCCTGACTGTGGAATTCCACTGAGCAGGCTCTTGGATGCTCCCACATTCCCATATATTCAGATTCTGGAGGACACCTGAACTCCTGGGTTCTTAACCTCTCCCACATGAGTTTTCATAGTGCTGGAAGCAGCAGTGCAATGGTACAGGATATCCAGGATCTGTAAGGAGGTGCCTCTGAGGTTTGTGTGTACCGGTTCGGAGGTGTTTCCTTGGGGTATAATCATTGGTGAACTCCCAAATTACTTTTTAACTGATAAGCTGATAGGGCTGATTGTGTCCTGGCTGTTGAGTTTGGTGGTTTTATAATGGAAATCATTCTTTACTGATTTTACATCAAGGGAACAATTGCCCAAGTGATGCTTTGATATGAAAGTGTCATAAGCTGTATTTACTGATGTAAAAATGAGTCAGTTTTAGTAAAGATTCCCTCGGCTCATGGAAAAGTGGTGTTCTGGCTCATCCACTCTTGGATTCCAGTGATAGCCCCTTTACTTCCCTTTGCTCCTGTTGCATTCTAGAAAAGGCTAATTAGTAATTAACTGAGCTTGATAAAAAAAGGATTTTTTAAAATATAATATTAAAAGGTGTTCTGTTGGGGCACAAAAGTAACTCCACAAGGGGATACTATAATTTTATCAAATTTGCCTTGGTAAGTTGTTTTATTAAGGTAAAGTGATTACAGCCAGCGGAGTTAATTTTAATATGCTAACACACCACAGCAAGTTGGAATCTTAAATAAAACGATACTAATAATTTAAATGTAGAGAAGATAGAGAAGCGTAGGAAGGTGGCCTGTGTGTTACAATGGGATTGGAAAACAGGCTTGGCAGATGTGAAGGGTTTCTCAGCAGGCTCCGCGAGGTCCGGGCCTGAGCTGCGCTGACCTTTGGGGGAGGACATTAATGCAGCTCTGCGAAAACTGCCTTCTCCAAAAAGTTTGCTTTCATGTGAGAGAAAGAACCCTTTCCTCTCTCCGCTGGGGGGGTTAATGGGTTTAACACCTGCGTGCAGGTGGCTGTTTATTAGGACTTTTTTTTCAATGGAAAAATGCATTCCCTGGCATTCCTTTATTAGTGGAGCGATTGCTCTCCATTCAAATGCACTGCTGGGACTCGGTGTTGGCACCCGGGGGGAGGATGGCTGGGTGTTAAATCCCCTGGGCTGCCCGGGGGCTGGGGAGCTGCTGCCTGCCGTCTTTTCTGTGTCACGAGCTTTGCGTGAGCTCCTGAGAGCCGAGCTAGAAAACAGAAAGAAATAGCAAGTTAGTGGAACACCCGAGACAAATATTTTCTGCTAATTTCTACAGAAGAGAACGAATTTGTCATTCCTGTGATCCTGTTGAGTGAGTTTTACTTTCATTAGGAGGTTCCCAAGATCGCCGTTTCCCCCCAGGACATGAAAAACCAAATTTTATGTCAACACACCAGTGGCAGGCTGGTTTGCCGGGGATGGTAATTGGGAATGACGTAACGACGGGATTTTCCAAACGCTTTTCAAGATGTTTTCAGTGGCTGTTCGCAGTCTGTGGTTGAAATCCTCACACGGCATCAGACTGTGTGGAGAACTTGGCCACAGAATGCTGTTTGTCCTGGTCACGTTCCGTGGTCATTCCCTGGCATTGCGTCAAGGACATGCCCAAGGAGTATCATCAGAACTCATTAACAAAGAGCTGCAGCCTCCACGTTCTGCATCCTCCACACACAGCCCAGGGGGCTGGATTTAAGGACATTTGAGTGCCAATAAAAAGCTTTGATGTCCCTGCGTGTGAGCTGCGTCCTGTTTAGGAAGGCTGCAGGTAAAATATGGCAAAATTGGAAGTTCTAGTGAGAAAGTTTTGTCACAGAGGACTCACATGTAACTTTTTTCCAAGAAACAAACCAAATGAATGCATTCTAGATTTGTATAACAAATTATTGGTATTGAATTATCAAATTATATGCACAATTAAATTTTTATTAAATAAGGAATAATGTATGCAATATTATGCTAATCTGGTGCAGTATAACAAGTTTGTAAGTTTAACACACCGTGTGCTGTGCCTCTGCCTCCCAGGGGACTCGTTTGAGACGTAAGGCATTCAGCAATTGAAAAGGAAATTATAAAATTAGTCACTTGAGTAATTTAAACATGCAAATAAGTGTCCCAACTGTGGTGATACCAGATTTAGCTGAATTTACTCGGCCTGCTTCGACTTTATCACCCTAATTATTCCAGCTTTGTGTCAGGCTTAGGAAAGCAGGAAGCCAGAATCCTCTGTTACACAAGTTTCTCGTGGTGCTATTACTGCAATGTGTGTGCCCTAACGCACTCACTGGGAAAAATTTGTTCCAAGGGTTTTTTCCCTGCTAATTAGCAGAACAAAGGCAATCAAGACTGTTCTATCATCAGAGGTTTCACACACTCGGATTTTATGGGCCAAGCTGAGTGAGGTATGTATGTTCTGATAGCAAACGTACAGTACAGTCTAGGGAATTCCGTGTGCTGGAGCCCTTCAAGAATTCAGTAAAAATTACCTGTTTAGGTAATGACTTTTTTCTCACAGCCACCTCCTTGTGTGTCTCTGACGTTTAAACATAGCTGGCTCCATGAAAGTATTAATTATTTTAGAAATCTTATCTACAAGGAGCTGGTTGCAAGAGGAACGCTGATGGAAATAAGCACATGATCCAGCTGCACATGCAGGGCTGTTTTCAGGCTCCTGTTAATATTAAAAGAATATTAATGTAAAACATTAAGATAAGAAATCAGATGACAGTCTCTACCTCCGTGAAGCCCAGGAGCTCCTGCTGAGCTTTGCTCAACCAGCAACTACAGAAGTTCTGTGATTAAATTGATTTTGCCCTTTTTGTTGGCAATAGAGTGACCATTGCTTGGATGTAAGAGTCATTTTTTTTAAAGGTATCTTGGTGATAAAACGATGAGAGTCTAACAGACTTTTCATCTTAGTTTTTGGCATAACTCTTTAAATTTTTTTCCCTCAGGAAGTGTACACAACAACCCCATTTTTCACATGAATAAATGGAAACAATCTTTGCAGCCATGGATGCTTCTTAATATTAGTTGAAAGTAAAGATGCACATAGTGCATCTAGTTTATAAAGAAGGTGAGAAAACAAATAAGAGCAAGTGTTAATTCATGTACACAGAATTTGTGTCTGCACAGCAGGTGAAAATGCTACATTAATGCTGGAAATATCTGTCCTGCTGTGTAGTTTTCCTTCCTTTTTATTGCTCTAGTGTTTGGTCTCGTATGAATGCACCGTACTTATTTGCATGTTATCACGACAGATTCCTCTTTGCTTCTAGTTATCCATATAAAGAGATAGATGCTCCACATGACCTCAAGAAAGTATTCAGATGAAACACTATCTTAAAATATTGTGGGTTTCATAGTGCAGTGTATATACACATAAATTTTATTTTTAGTCGAGGTTATTAATTGCTCACAAAAATGCCAACTAAGAAGAATGTTGTTAAAGTGTGATGTCAAATGCTTCTAATTATGGCAATGTCAGGAGCAGGGGTCAGTTGGGATGTCCATGAGGTTAAATAGAAAATTATCCCGACTGTGTGACTCAAAGCTTTCGACACCCCTGCCTGAGGAGCCACCAGCTGTGGCCGTGGCCCCTCACGGAGCTCAGTAACGTCGTGGATCAACGACAGGCCACGCCGTGCCGTCGCTGGCACCTGCGCTGCACGTGTGGGCGAGCTGTCCCCGGTGAGAGCGGCCCGGCCCGGCCCGGCCCCTGCCCCTGCCCCTGCCCC
>WAAG01011922.1:0-37061 GCA_013390105.1 Tichodroma muraria | reverse complement strand
CCGGCCCCGGTCTCGCCAGGGCCGCGCTCCCGCCGGGGCTGGCCAGAGACCCGGGCGCCAGCGCCTGGCCCCGCTCACGCCCCGCGCGCCCCAGCTGCTGCTCAGGGGCTGCTCTAAGCCAGTGGGGAGACCTTGGATTTCTCTCCAAGTTCTTCTTGCGGCTTTCACTGGGCCACAAAAATGTCACTCAAAAAACTGTGTCATTTAATGAAGCTGTTGCTCTGCAAAGAAGAAATTTAGATGAGGTAGCTGTCAAAATATGTGCTTGGTCCTATTCTGACCTAAAAAGTGTGTCTTTGGTCCCTGATGTCATGAGGCCAAACTTTCTCACCTCATTGACTTTAGGAAGGCAACTGTGACTGAGATACTGCGTTGGATGCATTGGGGACTGCGTAATTAGTGTCTGAAATCAGCGCTTAATAGCTTGTCTTCAGAAATTTATTTTCCCTTCTGGAAAAAAGTGTTGATATTTTAGGCATTTTAACTGTTCCTGCTTATTTCTTTGCTTCCTTTTATGATATAAAAATTCAGTTTGGTTCATTTTGAGCCTGACTGGAAGGCAAAGTTTGTTTATTTTGGCAGCTTAGTTGTAGATCGGCCAAGAGGAAAATGAAAAACTGTAGCCTGTGGGCATTCTGCGTGTGCTTATCTCCGTCCTGCTGGAGCAGGGATAACTGTCTCCTTCCTGGGAAAGGAAAACAGGTTGAGGAGAATCCTCATGTATTTATATTTTCTCTTTTTGTTTTCTTTGTACTGTAGCAATTCTGCACAAGGTCTGTTGGCAGTGTTGGGGGTGGCACAGACACACCTACAGCTCAGGGTACGCTCTGAAGTACTTTTGCCCAACAGAAGTTTAATCAATTTATTAAATATTTGTTTTTTCTACTCCTAATGTTTGGAAAATAACTTGAGATTGTATATCTTTGAGTATTAGTCTAAGAGTGAATCAGAAAACAATAATTTCTGTAGGCTCCTTTTTTGGTGCTACAATTCAGCCAAGGGCACACATTCCAACAGCCCAGGCACTGGGCTGATCCCCCTCAGGACTGTGCTCTCACCACAGCCAAGGACAGGCTTTGTCAGGTTGTCCTGCTGTGATCCCAAACACCTCCCAAACTCCACTGGTGCTGTCAGGACCGGCTGGGACACGAGGGGTGCAGAAGGAGCCTCTCTGCCAGCCCTGATGCTGTGAGACCCCTCAGCTGCAGCAGCCTCTGCACCCACCTTCACTGCGTGGCACGGCGTCAGCAGAGCTCTGCTCGGAAGGGCAGGTAAGTTAAGGACAGCCAATTCTTGCTCTAACAGGACCTGTAATATTGAATATCAGGTGCTGAAGGGCTTTAATATACAAATCCCGGGGTGCTCGCTCGCTGCATTTGCATTATCAGCTCTTTCACACGAAGCATTTTAAAGATTCACAGTTACGAACTTTCCACCAAGTTTTATCGCTTTGTGTTGTGGGCTGTTTCACACTTGGGTATATGGGAATTTCTTCTTATGAGGAATTATAAACATGTAAAGTCCTAATTTTTACGAGGTGGTACAAATTCAAATACTGTTGCTTTAAAAGAAAAGGATTCTAGTATGACAGAGATGGAAAAAGTGTGAGGGACCTGTGTGCTTTCAGTAGTTTTTTAAAAGCTTCTTGTTCAAAGGCGTCTACCCTGTCCTCGGAGGAGTTTGGTATTGGTTTGATGTGAATTCTTTCACAAATAAACTCTTCTTTCTGTTATTCTAATCATACATGTATGCTGCTAATAAAATTCTTCCTCAGGGTATCTGGGAGGAAAACCTTATTCCTTTGTTTTGGGCCAGACGGCAACTGCAGCGCTGGTGGATTAGCAGATGAGAAGCTGATTCCAGAGAAACAGCTTTTTCTGGAAAATTGCTTTGACAGAAACCCCTCATTCCTGCCACCAGAATCCACAGACTTTCAAAGTAATTGGGGGGACTTGAGTAACAAAGAAATACAGACATCAAATCCAACAAGAGATTTGGCAGTTGCTCCACAGCCTCCCCGTCTGTGTGTCGCTCCTGCTGTGGGGGGGAGCAGGGAAATGAAGGGGAAGAGGACTTATGGATGGTGCTGAGAAGCCTTTATTGCTGGGGCACCAAACTCATCCTTCTGCTTTTAGGCAGAGCTCTGTTTCTGGGAGCAGGAACACGAGCAGCCTCGCCGGGGAGGTGTAGTGGGCTGGCAGGAGTGGTCTAACACGTGTCTGCTCCAAGGCTCGGGGCAAGGGGTCGTTCCAGAAACGGGGCATTGCGGTAGGGGCCGGCCCTGGCACTGGACTGGGTGTGCCGGCCTGGCAGCCAGTGACATCTCCCATGGGCGGTGCCTGTGGCCAGCGCCTGGTGTGTCCCAGCCTGGGGCGCAGGGGCTGCGCCGGCCACTCAGTTCCCTGGTTCCTGCTAAGGGAAGGAGGCATCTGTTTTCTTAATGCCTCTTTAAAGCATTAAAAAGTCTCTGGAGGTGGGAAGGGGAAGGATAAAACCCCTCTGTAGAAGAAGTGCTCTTGATGTCCTTCACCCCGTGGGCGACGCCCAGCACTGAGCATCGCCCCCCTTCTTTTGTCCTAGTGACAAACCCACACTGTGGGGTTAAGGGCTGCTTCTGGAACTGTGGGCCCTGTTGGCACCTTCCTGCTGACTCAGGGTTACTGAAGGTGTGCTGGGATTCTGGGCCAGCCTGGGCTGGGGGAGAAACAGCTTTCCTGGGTCTTTTTTGGGACTGACTCTAATTGTGTTTCCTTACAGTGCCCAAGCGGGTTTCTCACCCTCGTGCCTCTGATCCTATGGCAACAGAAATCACAGGTCATGATAAAGTAAATGCACAATCTGTGGTGTTTGATCCACGTGTGCCATGGTGGCAGCTGGATGACTGGCAGTTTCCATGTGTGTGCTTTCTTGCAAAAGTTTGGGAAAAAATCAATTTGCATGACTCTTAGTGCAGAATTCCTCTGTAAAGGCAAGGTGGCCTGGTGCCACCAGAGCTTCTCCATCCCAGGGCCAGAGCCTGCTGGATGCCAGGCCTGTGGGGCAGGTGTGCTGAGGGGTGGCACTCTGCAGGTGCCCCCCCAGCCTAGTCCGGCAGGAATGTGCCCAGCAGCTTTCCCTCAAAGGAAACATGAGGAAAACATCTTGTTTTAGAGAGATATTTAATATGTTTTTCATATTTGGAAGGCAGTTAATGTCTAGGAATGTCCTTTTGCTCCCTGGCCAGCATGATTAATGTTACTTTTGATCTTTTTTTTAAAAAAAAATTCAGAGTAAAAGTGATTTATTTGCAAGGAAAGCAACAGCAATTATTTACTCTGTATTCATGGTTAAAGTTGCTTTCTTTTAAACATTATTTTTGAGAGGGTAAAAGTTCTTAAAAATAAACATGGTTCAAATTATTTTTAGATTAAAATACTTTATGGAAGGAGAGCTGAGTTTTAGTGTTTGAGCATTAAACCAGGTAGTTAAGTCTTCGGGGAAAAACACAGATGTAGAAAGGCCAAGCAAAAATGTGCTTTCAACTACCTGGAGCTAATTGCACGGAGCAGCTAACGAGGATTCTAACAAGGATGCTCCTGGGTCGGGTGGTTGTGCCCAGGTGGGCTGTTTTGCTGCCTTCCTGCCATCCCTGTGCTGGGGCTCAGCTGCCCGTGGGCTGCACGTGCATGGGGCCGTCTGGGCTGGTGGGCACGGGGACAGGGCACGGGGACATGGCACGGGGACAGGGCACGGGGTGTCCCCAGAGCAGGGTGGGAGGCACCCAGGCATTGCACGTGCTGCTCTTGTGAAGCGTTGGTGAAAGCTGCGCCAAGCAGGGCACCATCGGGGCTTGGCAGAGGGCTACAGGTAATGTGCAGATAATTCAGGGTGTGTTTGAAGAAGTCCATCAGAATTATTGCTGTAGCTTTTTTGCCTGTGAAGCTGAAAACTTCGCTGGCCTGGTCCTCAGTGCCGCAGTCTGACTAGGAACCATGGAACAGCTCAAGGTCACAGGATGGAGTTTGTGGTATTTTCATACATCTTAATTTTACTATGGTTCCCTTCTGGAACCAGCAGCAGATGTGATGTCCTGAGGCCAGGGATGGTCCCTCTCTGCCCTGGGGAATGATGGGCTGCAAATCTGGGTCCACTCTTCATACCAAAACCAGGTGGCTGTTTGGGCTCACACCTCTCTCCATGCATCCCTCTGGGATGCTGCTGTGCTGGAGTGGCAAGAGAGAAGCCTTTTTTGGTTGGGATGTGCAGGTTGGAACTGCGGGCGTGAGACTTCGGAGGCGCGGCTGTTGGCATGGTTCCCTTATAGACAGAACAGCAGCTTTACAGCCACTGAGGTCCTGGCCCAAGACTGTCACAGGTTTTGTACTGGTTTTATCCCAGAGGTGTCTCTTGGGCAGTCAGAGGCAGTGAGGGCGCAGCTGGGCAATGAGCAGGGTCCTGTGGAGGGGGATGTGTTGACTCTGGATCTTTGCTGCTTCTTCTGATTGCTTTCTGCCTCTGGCTACACCGTGTCTAATTAGTAGTAACATGTGAAAAACCAAGACTGAGCTATTGAGTCCATAATGCATGGGTAAGCTAAAAGGATAACCCCGAGTTACTTCTCTACTTACAGAAAATAGCCCTGAGTTCTTAATTTTGTATTAAGGCTGTTCTGGTGTGACAGCAGGTCATGTACCATAGACTTGATTGTCAAAGAAAACACCGTTTTCCCTTCTCATTTGATTAAATTCTAGGATGAGTAACAGAGATTTCCTTTTACTTATAACTTCCATTATGGTCATACAGATGCCATTTGGGTGGAAATATTGCACCAGTCTGATTATCGTGTAAAATCACTTGTGTTATTTTCAGCCTTAAAAGCCCAAAGTGAGGTGTGTCCACCCCAGCTGGGGCAGAGACTCCTGAGAATGGTTCTGCAGATCTTATGTGTATTAAATCCTGTGGAGCAAATCACAACGGACTCATTCCCAGTTGGGGCTCTCCAGGCTTTTTCACCTCTGTTGTTACTTGGTAATACAGAAAGCGGTTTGTGCTTCTTATCCCTGTTCATAACCTCACAGCACTTGGCTGCAAAATCCCTTGGGGTGGTGCTGTTCTGGATGCAGGAGCTCAGGCCTGACTTAAAGACTTATTGTTTCCTCTGCCGTGGCTGATGCAATTAGGGGGGGTTGGTCTTATTAGCACTATGTGACGCAGGGATGTGGCCAGAGCAAGCCCATTTACTGAGCCATGACTCACTCTGCATATGGAGTAGCCCATGACTCACCCATGTGTCACTCTGTGATACCATCCTTCATCTACAAGGCTGCTCTGGAGAACATCTGATGATTTTGATTTGTCTCCTTGGAACTGCCTTGGCACAAGGTTTTCCAGGATGAGCCTGTTGATCAGCAGCTCCTTCAGATACTGAAGTTTCCTTGTGGGTGATGCACGGTGCTCTTCAAACTCGATCTCTAGCCTGCAGCAGGGATGTGTTGTGGTTGAGTCATCCTCACTTTGAGCCATCCCCATGTCACACCTGGGCCCACTGATGGTTGGTCCTTGCTCTCAGTGTGCAGTTCACTACCAGAGTGCTTTGATTAATGCAAGTGACTCCTGCAGGGTAACATTTTCTGTGTCAGGATGCTGAGAGTCCAAATCTTCCATCTCACCTACTTTGATATAGTTTTTGGTTTTTTCGTTGTTAGTGTACAAAACATGACTCCACTCATAATGAAATTATGCACCTAAGACTACCCTATTCCTAAGAGGAATTTAGATTGCCATTAGATATTGGAGTGGTTCTCTGAAAAATAGTCAATAAATTTCTGCTCTTCCTCAAGTGTCTCAGTATCAGGTTCCTCTGATGGGTTTTTTGTGTTTTGTTCTGCTTTATTTTTAATTATACATATTCCCACTTTCAGGCAGGGAGTCCACTGCTTCAGCGCCACAGATGTGAATTGTCTGCTTCAACTCCACAGTGAGCTGAGAAATATCTCCTCACGAGTGCTCAGAGTTGTGAACACTGTAAATGAGAGCAGCAACAGCAGAGATATAGGAAACAGATGCTGTGGCTTCCGGCTGGAAATTCAGTGACTGTTCTGGCAAAATACTTCAGACTTATTAGATGGAAAAAGGTGCTACAAATGCACACAAACCTGTCAGACTCAAATGCTGCAGCCTTAGGTGGTGGTGGTTACCATGCTGGCTCGCGAGCTGGGGAAACCTAAAGTACATTGTGAGAATCTGTTCTCTTGAATTTGGTCAGAACATGCTTAGTGAGTGGCAAAATCACTTGAAGGAAATGTCAGTGGTACCATAGAATCCCAGAATGGTTTGGGCAGGAAGGGACCTTAAAGCTCATCCAGTCCCATTGGCAGGGACAGCCTTCCACTATCCAAGGTGCTCCAAGCCCTGTCCAACGTGTCCTTGGGCACTGCCAGGGATCCAGGGGCAGACACAGCTTCTCTGGGCACCCTGGGCCAGGGCCTGCCCACCCTCACAGCCAGGACTTCCCACTATCCCATCTAACCCTGCCCTCTGGCAGAGTGAAGCCATTCTCCCCTGTCCTGTCATTCCTTATAAACAGTCTCCAACAGTCTTTCTTGTAGGCTCCTTCAGGTATTGGAAGGGCAGAAAGAGAAAAAAAACTTCCCTTACCAGGTGACAGAATGTACCCACCTGGGTTTCTAAGTGCCAGGTAGTTTTGGGGATGCTGAGCTGTGGTCAGTACTGGGTGAAAGTAAATGATGTGGTTTAGTGATTTTACAGATGGTTCTTGCCAGTCTGCGTGGGTGTGAAGACAGACCCTGTCGCACACACTACCTTTACGGAGCGTATAAACAGGGGTTTCATCTGCTTCCCATTTACTGGTACATTTTGTTGTCTTTGCCATGGGCATTTAAAACTGAGATGTTCTGAAGAGCCCTGCATGAAATTTTAAAGAGACTGGACCTTTCATCTGCACACCAGCAGGACACCAGATAGATGAACAAGAAAGAAAGAGAAATTGTTTTTGAAGCAATAGCAAAAAAAATAACAGTAGAAGCAATTATTTTATCAAAGGTTTATTTTCTTTCTTGTTTTTTAAAGACCTTTCCTCGGTTGAAGTTGGCTACCTTCTTATGTATGTTTGATTTGTGGTTTTCACGAGGTCCAAGTGAAAAATGTCAGCTGGAAGATGTGTATTGTTAATGAGCAATCACAATGGCCCCGGTGATTTCAGTGAATTTTGGTGCTCAGAGGATTGCAAAGCTCTTGTCTTCTATCCCCCAAACAGGAACACATTTCTCTTTCACATTTCACTCTGTTCCTTGACTGTGGACAGACCTTTTCAAAGAGGAAGGATGCAGTTAGTCTTTGTTTGTCTTTGTCGTGTTCTTGCTTGTAGTGACATAAATGGTGCTCCTTATGGCAAGGAGCTGGACTGTGATCCCTCAGTCGCCTCTGCCAGGCCATTAGGCAGTAATCTCCACTTGGGTTGCTTTGGCTTGTGTTGGTGGCCCAACTGTGAGAAGCTCAGTATCGCATTAGTGGTTCCAGGTCCTTTCAAATCGCTGCTGGTTTTGATCAGTTTTCCTTTTGCTGACTGATCTCCTGCCTGCTGCTCCTCACCCTGCTGGGAGAGGTTCCCCTGGGGTGATGGAAGCTCCTGCTGGACCCCGTCGCCTGGCTGAGGTGGCACTGACTTGCTCCAGATGTGCAGGTGGGATGGTTTTGGTTTTAATATTGATGGTGCTCCAGTGGGAAGGAAAATAAAGCTCCTCTCCTTGTGTGTTTATCATATGACACTCTGGAGCAGACTGCAAATACCACGGGCTGCCCTGAGAACTGACTTGGAGCACAGAAGGAGTTTGAGGAGAGAGCAAAGCCACCAGCCAGGAGCCCTGAGTCGTGGGGAGGAAAGTGATCCATGGGGCTGGGAACGACAGCTGGGCTGGGCTTCACTCCCCTGCTGGTTAGAGCAATGTTTTGGAGGAGCTTTGCTGTCCAGGACGTGCAGGACTGAAGGCACCGTGCTGGTGGCTTCTTCCAGGCTGAGGAAAACTCAGAGAAATCTAAAATATGAATAAACATATCTCATGTTCCTCACTTTCAGATCTATAGATCTTGTATTAATTAAATAGGGCAAAGGGACAGGAAAGGGGTTTGTGCTGCCAGTAAATATTGGAACTGGAGTCTTGTTTGAATTAGGGTGATGTCTGCTGGGCGAGAGACACCTACGGCCATATATAAGACCAAAGCTTCCAGCAGTCCATACTGACTTCCCTGAAAAGCATATTTATATCTTCCAGATCAGTAATTAATCACTCAGTAGGACTTTTTGGGACGTGAATTCACAGAAGATCTTTTTGTACTGCCAGGAACCACAAAGCATGGGCACAATTAAAACTCTGATTTAATTTATTACATAGAGGCATGGAATGAGAATGTTCTAAGTGATGTTGACAGACCAACATTTCAGAACCACCTTTTTTTTAAAATAGAAAACAAATGCTGCTCCTTACAAAAATTAAATTACATTAATAGCAGTTTTCTAATACACTGCTAAGAAAGAAAATCAAGTTTTGGCATTAATTAAGATGTGAAGAAGTGGTATAATTTTTAAAGAGAATGCATTTCAAAGTTTTCTGTTTATATAAAACAAACGATACTGCCTTTTGTTGAAATGCACTTTAAAAGTACATGGCTCTTTTGAAAAATTAAAAATAATTGCTGAGAAGTTTTTGTATGCTGATAATTTCCCTTTAGTTAATCTTGGGAGTCCCTGCAGCTCCTTTGGTGCCTTCATGTGCTGTTGTCCATTTCTTGGCCTGACATTTGAAAAAAGGCACTGAAACAGATGCACTGAAAATCCACAAAGGTGATTAAATAAGTGAAAAATTTATCCTATGATGACAAAAAATAATCAAGCCTCTTCTGTTATCAGAAAGGCACTAAAGAGGTGGTTGAACTTGGTCAATAAGTACCTACACAGGCAAAAAGAATTAGTGAATAGAGAGCTCTTAAGAGTAGAAGAAAAAAATACAGAGATTTAGTGAATTGAATTAAAGGTAGACAAAAATTTGACTAGAAATAATGTACGTGTTAATCAGGGAAGGTTATTAATCACTGGAACAACATAATGGCTATTATGGTGGATATTTTAACATCAAGAGCAGATGATTTTCTAAACCTGTAGTTCAAGTGCAACTATTGAGCTTTAAACTGGAAGAAATACAGAAAATTCAGGTGGCCTGTATTATGCAAAGTGTTGGATCAAATCATCACATTATCTTGAGTCCTGTGAATTAACAAGGCACTTTTGTTTCTGAATAAACATGACCTCTAATAATTTCCTTTTTCTTGAACAACTCAGTCCTACCAGCTCAAGTTTTTCATGATGTTTTAGTCCATCCTCATAAATTGTCTGAACAAGGGTTTCTTCAGTGTGAAGCAAAGTACAGAAAATAAATATCAGGAGCTGTCAGGAAAATATATAAAAAAATTCTTGATGTTTCTACCTTTTTGTATATTCCTATCTGTTCTTCTCTTAAATCTCCCATGCTCTATGTGGAGGTGGCATCCCTGTCACACGAGGTGTGATGCAGGGCCAGAGTGACACTCCCAGCTCTAATTCTGCTGCCTCCTGTGCATGTCACGACATTGGCTTGCGTGTTTTATTATTTGGTGTTTACCACACCTGTGTGTGAACGTTGTGTTAGGGTAGCGATGGGATAAACCAAGAGGAGCTGGGAGAAGTGACAATGGAGAGAAAGGGTTTAGAGTTGATAAACTGCACGTAAACTTGTGCTGGTAGAAATCCTCCTGCCTGAACTGTGCTGCAAGGCCAAGTGAAGCCCGCGAGTTACAAAGATGTGACCCCAGAGAGGGGCTGGGCTCTCACCCTCAGTCAGAGGGGGCCTTTTGGAAGTGACACTGAGGGTTATCTTGGGATAGCTTTCCAAGCTGGTGTTGCACTTCACGTGCAGAGAAATCCATGGATGGGTGGAAAGGTAGCCACAGAAATTAAATATGGGTCACCATCTGCAGAAGCAGAGGTTTCCATACCTCTGGTGCTGAGAGGAGACCAGGCTCGTAGAAGCCAATAGGAGAAGCTCGTGGTGCTCTCAGCTGCCCAAAGAAGATCTGAGCCACGCTGGGAATGCTGGAGCTCGGGGAGCAGAGAAGAACCCAGGACGATCGCAGCACTGCCCTTTGGGTGCCAGCGCCAGCAAATCGGGCACAGGGGAATGAATGGATGAAGTAATGGCACTTGACTGTGCAGATCAATCAAATGTGATAAAAAAAGAGTAAATTTTTTAAAACCATAAAAATAATTGAGTTTGCAGAGCAAATTTGTCTGCAGTTTAGGGCTATTTTAAAATAACACGTACAGAGATCTTTCCACTGGAGTTTGAAGGACTCTTTCATTTCTGAACTGACCAGATACAGTTCGAAATATGTAGGAGAAACCACAAACAGATTTTCAAACCTGTTCCAGGACAAGTGAAATTTGGGTATGATTTACAGGATTCCTGGGGGGATACTTCACAGTGCACGTCTCTGTTTCTTCTGGGACTTTAGAGGCATTTATTATCCGCGTTTCCGTGTTTTAAGGAGCAGGTATTATCCCATGTACTGGTACCAAATGGCTTGGTCCTGGACTGGGGAGAGTTTTATTGCGCTGCTGATGTCGGGGTCGGGAGGCCAAGGGACACCTGTTTGTTTGGCTCTTGGAAGAACTCCGTCCCTTGATGGATTTTAGATTTATTCACACACTGGAGATTGCAGATGACAGTTTCTCTGACTTTCTTTTGAGATTCATGGTTTGCAAAGGTTTTTTTTCTTAATGAGCTGTTAATTCATAACAGTATTCACCAGCGATGTAAAATAGCCGGCTGATGCTTTCCAAGATGGTTTGCATTGTGCTGGAGTTTGCAATTTTTAAAAGAAAAGGATTTATTTCCTCCTGAGATTTATTTTTTAGATCACAAAGTTTCATGAGGAAAATTTTTAAACTTGTTTGTACTCAATATTTGCCCAAATATGTGCAACATCTGACCTTGGTGTGCATTGTTGTGTTTTTGTAAATTAATTCTCTTACATCTAAGCCCCCACCTCTGATCCTTCAAAGCCCCAGTGGTGTCACCACATCATCCAGGTCTAGCACAGCTCCTTCTGCTCCCTTACAGACTTGCTCTAAAAACTCATGGACACTCTGATGCATAGGCTCACGGATGCACAAAGCTTGCATTTAAAACATCTTTTGGCATGAAATCCATCTTCTCCATCCCTGGAAGTGTCCAAGGCCATTTGGACAGAACTTGGAGTAACCTAGTGGAAGATGTCTCCTCGCAGTCTCTCTCATAGTCTCATACTCACAATGAAGAGCTAACCTGCCTAATATTTCAGCTTTTCCTGTTCAAGCACCTTATTCCATTTTGCTTCTGAGCAATACCAAACCTCTAAATAACTCCATAATTAGTTTCTGCGGCGGTGTGGAAATAAAACCGAAATGAGAAGTTAACGCCGGGAGAAAGCAGCAGTTTGGTAAGTGGGTGAGGGATGAGCGCTCAGGCACCGGAGGCTTGAGGGTCACTTCGGCCCCGCGGAGGCGGCGGCGGAGGAGCAGCGGCGGATGCCACGCGCAGGGAATGCCGCGTGCCGCGGTCCCCGCGCGGGCAGCAGGTGCAGCCGCCCGGCCTCCGCGCAAGCGGCCAGAGGGGAGCGGCGGCCGCCCCGCGGGTCCCGGGCCCCGAGCCCTCCCGAGCTCGGGAGCACACATCAAAGATGGGCAGAAATAGGAAAGAAGCCAGAGATAAAAAGGACCATAAGGCTGGAACAGTCCGTGGAGATATTCCATGTTTATAGCGGGGTCTGGGGGAATAATGGGTGTTTATAAATGAGTTCAAGGGGATAATGTGTATTGAAATATGAGTCTGGAGGGAGAGTACGTATTCAAAAACTATCTACTGTATATAGCATAATAATCCCAGTATTTCATAAGCTCGTAGGAAAGTATTAAATAAAAATAAATTACAAATGTCTGTGGCTTGATTGCAAATCATTTCAGAGCAAAGGGAAAGAAAGTCCTTTGCAAAATGTGGAAACCATCTTGTGTTAAACAGTACCAGAAAAAAAAAACTAATTGTAAAAAGTAAATGTCAGTTACAGTTATTACAGTGGCCATGTTGTTTCCAATAACAATTTGGCATTTTATTTAGTCTGTAACAATCTACAATTTAAATTTAAAATAAAGATTTTTCTTTTATTTCCCTCTGAAGTTGTGTGCCAAGCACAGCAGAGCAGAATGTAACATCTGTTGATGATTAAAACAAGCTTTCCTATGGGCCCTGAATACAAAGTAAACATGGATTTTATCCATAGTCAACAGCATTTACAAATGTAAGGGGAGGAAGCTACTGAGTTTTTGAAGAATGAGCTGTGAGAGAGGAAATATAAGACCGGGGACGGCAGATGGCGATAATTAGTTCCATATAGTGAAAGGCTTCTATTAAAAAATAAGGAGGACAGAGTCCTGGATTATGCTGCTGGTTTATTAAAGGCCCTTTCTTTGCCGTCGGCCCCTGTGCACGCCGCTCCGGGCTGGGATGGGTGGCACAGCTGCTGTCTGTGGGCGCCGGCGGCTGGCACCGGGCACGGCCGCTCAAAATACGGAATTTCCAAGCTTTTCCCTGTGCAGCACTATAAACGCGCTGCTGGCAGGAGGCAGAATTCAGGAGGAATTTATTTTGTGGACCTATAGGCTAGTAATCTTGCATTTTATTCTGGTTTGATTGAGATTTAGGGGTAGGGTGTCCAAAGTTGAAGGCTGCTGAACTTGGTGGTGCCCCTTGTCTGCTGCTTCTGCCTGTTCTGTCACTCAGCGTGCGGTCCCACCTCGGGGCTCGCCTCTCCTCACTGAGAGCTGCTGGGTTTTATCTCTTACCAAAGGATTGTGCCTCTACTTCAGATGTTTCTTGTATGGTCTGTGTGTTCCTGCTTCACTGGATTTCACTGTATTGCTCCCTCCCTGCAAGTGTCCAAGGCCACGATGGATGGGGCTTGGAGCACTCTGGGACAGTGGAAGGTGTCCCTGCCCATGGCAGGGGGTGGGACAGGATGGGTTTTAAGGTCCCGTCCAACCCAAACCATTCTGGGATTCTGTAGTTAAAGAACTAATTATTGCTGCTGGAACCATTTCATTTCATTTCATAGGGCTTTGTTCAGCCTGTATGCCTGTTTTTGTCTTGCTTTAATTTTTTTCCCCCCTAGTTATACATAGAGTATATTAAGTGAAGTGTCAAAGTGAAATTCCAATTTGCTGAGATTTACCTGCTTCCCAGGGAGACGACGGCCCTCCTCCAGCTCCTGGGGCCTGAGCCAGCCCCGAGCTTGCACAAGAGTTTTTTGACTCTTCTTTCCAATCTGGGCTGGTTTCAGTTTGCTACAAAAGTCTCCTTTTTCCTTTTTTTTTTTTTTTTTGTAAAGTATTTTGTAGTGTTCCAGTTCATATGTTATTTTGGAATTCATTTCAGTTTTTAATTGCAATTTCTTCTTTCCTCACTTCCACCCTCCTTCAATTTTCTTTCCAACTGGAAGCTGTTGTAGCCGAGCTCTCGGCGCAGGCAGCCGTGCAAGCGCCTTTGTAGCCCTGCACAAACACACTGAGTGTTAATCTGGCATTTGCTGGCTTTTTTCCCTTTCCCTTCCGTCATTTTATAATTACCTGAGGTGGTAACAGCTCTTAAGAGCCTCGTCTGTCACCCTGGAACCAAATGCTTTTCATTGAAAATTAAGGAGAGGCTTCAAAAGTTTTGAGTTCTTTCAGCAATGAAATCTCCCAGTCCCGCAGCAGAACGGGCGTTTTGCTGCCGGGTCGCATTACAGCGGTGCAGTCGGGGCTGGTGCTGGGGTTGGGAGGCAGCAGCGACACCGGGGGTCGAGCTTGCACACAGCTGCCAGCACTGCTTGCCTGGGGACGGGCCCACGGCACCGGCAGGGCTTTGTCAAGGTGGACACCGATCCCCACCCGGCAGCAAAGGTCTTAGGGAAGCACTGCCCCTGCTCTTCTCCCAGGTGTCAGTGGAACCATCTCCTTAGTGGTCCATGTGAACTGTCACAGCGCCAGGGGAAGGGGCTGAACGAGGAGGCGGTCAGGACTAGATGGAAATGGAGGCAATTTGTCCCCGTGATACCAAATGCATGCATTAAATTTAATGAAATCCCTCCCTGTGGCACAGGGTGCCCAGAGCAGCTGTGGCTGCCCCATCCCTGGAAGTGTCCAAGGCCAGGTTGGATGAGGCTTGGAGCATCCTGGCTATTGGAAGGTGTCCCTGCCATGGCATGGGTGTGGGATGGAATGGGCTTTGAGGTTCCTTCCCAGCCCATACCATTCTGTGATCCTACGATTCTGATTTAAATTTAAAATGCAAAAAGAAAAACTGCATGGAAATCGAAAACACTTTAAAATTGCTGAAAGAATGAACAGGAAGAGTTTTAGGCAAAATAAAACCAGCTCAAATCATAGTAAGTGTCCAGATCTGCTGAGACATATGTTTTGGGCAGCTTTCCTAAACTCATAGCTTTAGAAGAGTCTTCAGGTAACAGATTTTATATTTAAATGTCCAACTTCAAAGTGAAATGACAGCAGAAGCAGCCTTGCTTTTATTTTTAATTAAAAATTCAAAAGCATTACCTGAGTGGACCCCAAAAGTTAAAAAAGCAGAAGGCAAATAAAATGTTATGTCTCTTAATGTCTTTGAAGTTGAATCTTACAATTGCTGGATCTCGTTTTCTGGGGGTTTGTGCCTGTTTGGGAGTGGGTGTCTTGTGTCAGGCTGGTGTTGAAGGGGGTGGATGAAGGGATGGAGATTGCAGAGGAGTTTTTATTTTTTATTATTAAATCATTTACAGATAGACTGGCAATAGTGGGTGCAGTGAAAGTGCAGTGGTTTAAATGACTGTATAACCTTGCAGCATCAGAAAATGCTCCTAAATAAGAAAACCCAGCCAAAACTCAGCCCTTGCTGAGTTTTGCATCCTCTCCCGTCCAGCAAGGGCACGGCTCACTATGGTACCCCACACTTGGTGTTTGCAGGGCTTCCCTGGCTGCCCCCCAGCTCTCCCTGTTTTCCAGACAGTAATGGCTTCGGATGAGCCTTTCCAGCAGATGATTATCCTTCCCCTGCTGCCCGAAGGTGAGGCTGCTGCAGAGCCGAGTGCCAGCCCAGGCTCTCTGTCCTGTTACAGAGTGCTGCTGCCTGAGGGCCACCAGGCTCGCTCTGCCTAAGCTTTCAAACAAGCAGCTCAATCATCCTCTGCTTGCAGTTAAAATTTTGAGCTGGTCACTTGTTGTAAATCTCTGCAAGGAGAATTTAACTTCAATAAAATTTTGGTCAAGTTGGGTTTGCCTGAGCGAGTGGAAGCTCAGCTCTCTGGCTCCATCAGCTCCAGTCTCCTGTGAGTGAGCATCACTCCGCTCCTCTGGAAGCTCACGCAGGAGCGAGCCAAGGACCGGCCTCGGCCTCCTTTAGTGCAAGCCATTATTTCAGCTTCTGCACGAATTGGAGTCCAGCCATAACGTGGGATGGGAACACCTTGGAACACTTACAGATGAGCCCCTGCTTTCAGTGGATCGAGGCCAAACTTCTGTTTGGCTCCTTGTTTTCTCCGCGGGATTGGCTGCGGTGTCGCGCGGCGTTTGTGGTCCGAGACAGTAGCGGTGGCTGTGAGGAGTGTCTCCGTCATCACGTGTTCTTTGGGGGGCTTCCCTACTGCAATTATGTGATAAAGCTTCAATTTTCTTGGGTTTTGCCATATGTTTCTCTCAGTGGTGCAGCCCAGAACTGCGAGGTTTGCTTGAGATTGGAACAGATTGCCCAGAGAGGCTGCGGAGTCTCCCTCCCTGGAGATCTCCCAGAACCATCTGGATGCAATCCTGTGCCCCATGCTCTGGAATGACTCTGCTGGAGCACCGAGGTTGGACCAGTTGACCCACTGGGGTCCCTGCCCCATCCTGTGATTCAGTGAGAGGATCAGCCTAAGTCAAGGATAGGATTTGTTGCCCTCAAACCAACGGGAAGTGGCTCTCTGCGGTAGTGGTCTGCTTGGGCTGTGGTAACCCATGTGCTGTCTGGTGGCCATATCTCAGCCCCTGCACTGGGGACAGTCACCTGCTCTCACTGGTCACCTGGGGCCACGGCAGGGAATGTCCTGGGAGGATTTTGCTGCATGGAGCAGCCCTGTTTGCCCAAAGGCTCCGACTCGGAGTCAGTCAATTGAAATAACACTATGAAACTTAAAAAAAAAAATCAATGATTGCTCAACAAGAGACACTGAACAAAACATTTGTGACTTGAGTTAATTTTATTCCCATCCTCTAATATTTTATTGATCAAATTCTATATTAACTTCCCCGACTTTCTGCTGAGATTGATGTCAGGTTAAGTAACCTGTAGTTACAAGTCCTGCTTGCTCTGGTTGAGTGTAGATATAATCTACAGCATTTTTAGAGTTCCATGATTTTCCTGCTCTGGTAACTTTTCTCCATTCCTATTGACAGATTAGGGATCTCTCCTGGCAATTCTCTTACAGTGTAGGAGCACAAGGCACTCAGAGGCTGTTCGATTTTAGATTGTTTAAGGCTCCTTGAACCTAGAAATTCTCAGATGGGTTCTAGGTCTTCATCTGATTTGAGTGCGCTGGCTCAGTTTCCTGACAAAATGTTTATTGACCACTCCTGCCCTATCTGCTTCTTTATTAATAATATAATCACATCCACCCAACAATAAACCAGTTCTTCAAATTTCTTTTTGTCCTAATATACAGAATACACTCCTGGCTGTCCAAAGTCTGGGCAGGTGTGACTTTGACATCTGCCTTCTTCTGTCAGTGACTGACACCTCAAACATCCACAAATCTATTAATTCCTATTTCTTTTCCCTCCTGGTAACATAATAAGGTATAACAAAAGATATACCTTGGAACAAAAGTTGGTCTGGAGCTGTCATTGGCAAAGGCAGTTTGGAGATGCTGGCATTCCATGGATGCACATATCCATGGAGGATTTCCCCTGCCCATCTCCAGGGTCTGCTTACAGGATGTGCCAGTCCAAAAGCCCCTTCCTCTCCTTGAGGTGTTCAGTAGCCTGAGAATGGGCATCTCTGAAGGCCTTATGAAAAAGGCAATAGTCAACACCTGCTTTTGCCTTAAGCCACCTGTTGCAAGACTGAAGTTTATTTCTGAAAATAGAGATTTCTTAGTTGAGCCTAAGCTGGGACAGACTGCTGGGAAACAGAGACCGTTCACTGCCTTCTGCTCCACATTTAAGCAAAACTCCTACAATCTTGTGTTCACTACTCCTGCAGTCAATGCAGATGTCCAGAACAAACAATTATATGACCACTTGCCAAAAAATTGCCTTACAGCAACTTTAAACTACTCAGTTGCTGGCAGCTTTTGAGGGTCTGTTGTTTCTGTAACTCAGCTGGGCTGTGTGGCACATGAAACAGGGACTTGGGCAAGAACTCTCCCTTGGGTTGGTTCTTGTAATAGATTGCCAATATGGCAATCTCCCTTTGGATGACTTTTTCCCCCATTACAATAGAATGGCTACCTTTAGGCTGCTGCATGCTGCTGAGATGTCCATAACCATTTGATGTTCCCGCCATTCCCAAATGCCAAATGTGCAGAGATTCCTGTGAGCACCTGACAGCACATAGATTTTTTTGGTATTTCATGGATGCAAGCTTAACATTTTTATCTTGAGAGACATGTGCATGGATATGAATGGAAACTGTCTCTGCAGCTCTCGGGATCCCCATGGGGCTCACGCCTTCACTCCGTACTGCAGCACCCTCCTTCTGGGGCTCTCGGACCACAATTTTGCATCCCAGGCCCAGATGCTGGGTGACAGCAGCGCCTTGTCTGCGCAGTAACTCCCAGAGAGGTCGCAGGTGTGGCCGGCCTGTTGGGAGAGCAGTGCCCAGAGGAGCTGCGGGGCAGCGGGGGAGCAGTCGGGCTGCCCGGGAGGTTCCTGTTGGACTTGACCCGTCACAAGCAATGAGGCTGAGAGGGAAATGCTGCGCATCTGGCAGCCTGCTCTGGAGCACCGTGGAGCTGTCTGGTGTAAAACAAAGCCAAATGCTCGTAAACTTACAAGACCACGTTGATAAAACACTGATACCCAGATTTATGAATGTGTTCTTTGCTCCGCCCCGGCCCCGGTGCTCCTGACAGGTCAATCGGGCGTCAGCGCCGCGGGGCCGGGGCCGCCCGAAGGCACCGCGGCAGCGGCTCAGGGTGACAGCAGCGCTCGTGGCTCGGACCGCGGGCCTGGGACCGGGGAACAGCTGATCTTTCGCACTGCACCTGGTCAGTCACTCTTCCACTCACTGTTTTGGGGTGTCTGTATGGTAACGGGTGGGAAATCGTCTCCACTGAGTGCCAGCAAACTCCCAGCTGACGAGGCGGAAACGGTGATGAAAGTGTTTTCTGCACTTGCTTCATTCCAGGCTGTGAGCTGTTAACACACTGTTGTGATAGTAATGAACGAGTTTCCTTTTCCAGTGAAGGAGAAGCTGGAGGCATCCCAGAGCAAGAAACTAACACCAAGTGTGTCTTAAGACGCTGTCCGAGTGTGGGGGGCCCCTGTGGGCTCTGTGCTGCCTGGCCCTCATCGGGCTCTGCACAAGTGGTTTCTGTGTTCCTGACCTTATTTTGGCATGTGCAGTGGGAAAAAAAGCCACCCCTTCAGAGCTCGGCTTGGGGAAGAAGAGGGAAAAGGGGTATTTGAGATGCAGGTTAAAGCACAGGGCCTTTTCCACATGTTGGTCCTTTGCCCAGCCCTCAGGGGTGGCTCTCAGAAGTTACTCTGAAAATCCTAAGGCCTGGCATGGGGGCCACGAGACATTTAGGAAAGGAGGAATTGTGCCGTGTGTCCGTCCAGAAGCAACTGACCTGACTGGCACAAACCCGGGCACGTACCCACAGCAGGGTCCGTGCCAGGCACTCACTCCAGGGCAGGGGCAGGTCCCACCCGGGTCACGGGGTGTGTGCCCCGGTGGTGCCTGGGGACAGCTCTGCTCAGCACCGGGGCAGGAACACTGATTCTTGCGGGATAAACGTGCACCTTTGTGGGCTGGTGCTCTTCTCTGTTCCAGAGCAGCCCAGCATTCCCTAGCACAAGGCCCTGCTTTGTTCAAGCATTCATCCTCTGTCTGAATTATTTATTTATTCATTTTTTCCCCCTTCATTTTTCCTCTGTCTTTCCCCTGCTGGTGCCAGATGAATTCTTGTTTCTCCAGCAGCTCAGCAGGGCAGGGATTAATGTGGCTGGAGCATGGCTGCAGCCATGCCGGGCAGTGGAGTGACCTCCTCCTGTAAAAAAAGGAAAAGAAAAAGGAAAGTATCCAGCAGTTAGAAGTAAGGGGAAAAAACTCTGGGTGCTTCTTGTTCCTTTTCACTACAGACCTGTTTCCAGCACCTCCGACCCCCTCAGAGAGGAAAATATGATGGAAATTTTTAGCAGAAGATAAAATCGAGAGTGCAAATATCAAGTTGTATTGAAAGAAACTGCAAGCTCTGAACCCAAAACCATGTAAAGTTTGAAAGCTTGGCTGAGGCTGTCAATGCTGAGCCTGCTCTCACAGCTCTGGTGGTTCAAGTCCCAGGATGCAGGAGGAAGTGTCTCCTTTCCTGTTGTCCTTCTGCTAATGGCATGATGAATTCTGATTACACTGCAGTTGCATGCCGGCACTGTGGAAGGCCACGATAACTATTTGAGACATCAGTTTTCCTTCTGCCAACTTTCAGGAGCATTTTATAGGATTAATATTCAATAAAACCCCCTTAACATTAAAAAAATGCTTAGTCCCCCAATTGTTATTAAATTCTTTTCCTGTGCCATAATGCGGCTGCTTTGATGTAAAGTCCTGCAGTTTCTGGAAGGAGCCGGTGTGATTACGCTAATGTGCAGTGCTCTTTCTGCTATTCCTATAGGGAAAATAAACCCCACATTAGTTCCATATTAGTACCTGACTTGGAGAAGTTAAAAAGTGCCAGAAAAAGGTTAACCAGAGTCAAGTACACATAAGAGAGCTGTGATTATTAGTGTTAGGGGAGCCATTTGAAAAAAACATTTCTGCTTTTACAGAAGAATTTATTGGTGTCTTTGCTTCTGGCTGCTTTATGCATTTTAATAAAGCAGTAGCAGCAATACCAGGGGGGAGTTGGTTGTGCATGGTCCAAAGAAGGAGTTTTTGTGTGTGATATTGCCCCTTGTCCCCAGCCAGAGGTTGCCCTCTGTGCAGGGGGAGCCCAGGGATGAGCCTTCCATCCAGCACTGGACAGGAGTTGGCCTTCCTGAATGCCGGCGTGGTGCAGGCTCTCCCAGTGTCAGCACACCAAGGGGATCCTTCTGGAGAGCCAGGGAAACCAAGGCAAGAATTGCTTTGTGTGTTAAAAGTGTTAAAAGTTACATCCAGCCTACAAGCAGCTTTGGCAATTTCCCTGCCAAACGTCTGGGATTATTTGGGAAACGTGCTCTGTTGAAAGCAGCCCCAGCCCGAGATCCACCCCTGCAATGGGGTAAATGCTGGGTCTCGATGCAGCTGGGGCTGGAAAAGCCCTTTTGGTGGGAGAAACACTAAAACACTTTTTGTGCGTGGGGAGGGTTTGTGCTCCCCTGAGATGCCCACTGACCTGGAGTAACCGTTCTTTGCTGTCATTCAGCTGTGGAAATGTTACGGTTTTGATGTCATCACAAAGACCTGTCATTTATTCATGGAAAACTCTGGCACTGTTTAACCTTCACACCTACAACTTAATAACAATGCAATTTAACCACCTCAGGGGGTGGGCAGGCCCTGGCACAGCGTGCCCAGAGCAGCTGTGGCTGTCCCTGGATCCCTGGCAGTGTCCCAGGCCAGGTTGGACACTGGGGCTTGGAGCAGCCTGGGACAGTGGGAGGTGTCCCTGCCATGGCAGGGGATGGGACTGGATGAGCTTCCCACCCAAAGCGGCTGGGATTCTCTGGTTCTAGAGAATAGAAATGGGGGTGCAGCCCCAGGGTCCTATTTTGCTCAATCATCTATATTCCCACTCTTCAGCTGTTCACCTTTCTGGAGCTGCTCTGTGTGTTTTCACACACGGATTCTGCTCTGGGGATCCCACTGTCTGTTCCTGTAGCGCTGGCTTCTCGGCAGTGATAATTCCTCACAGGTTGTGTAACAGCCCCACTCATCCATCTGGGGAGAGTGGGAAGATTCTGTTTGCGGGCCCGTGAGCCCATCTGCACTCGCACATCTGGAAAGGCTCACGCCGTCTGTCGTGTTAGTGCACTGGGACGAGAATTCTGATGGAAACACTTAATTCTCAAAGCACTGCTAGATAATGATAAATCCTTTGTGAAACGTGGATTTGCATTTAAGATTCTTTCCTGCTCCCATTGTCTGTGGGACATTTAACTCAGCTTCATTTCCACTGTCCCAAGTCTAAACTCCTAATCCCCTCTCCTGATGCTTCAGCTGGAGCTGATACTCCTCCGCTACTCGTTCATTTCCGTGGTTTTCAGAGCCCAGGCTCCGTCCCAGCCCTCTTCCCTTCCCCTGCAATCCTCGGCAGTTTTCTCCTGCTCTCCACCGCTGCTTTATTGGGCCGTCCCATCTCGCAGTCCCCGATTCCCGTCCTCCCGACCTGTCCCCGCTCACCAGCAGGCAGCTGTCCCTGCAGGTGCAGTGCCAGCGGTGCTCCCGGCCCTCGGCGAGGGTCAGGCACAAGGAGAAACACGAAGGGGCACTCTGGTAAAGGCAGATCGTGCGCAGGGACCCCAGCTCCCGGAGCATCCCGCCGGCTCCCGGATGTGGGAGCGATGCAGCGAGCGGGGCTGGCAGGGGGAAGGAGGAGAGCGGCTGTTCTCCCTCCGGAGGGCAAGGCAGCAGGCAAGAACAGCCTTGGAGAGTTTGCAAAACCTCTGGAAATTACAGAGTTGAAATTCATTTAGGAGAGACCCAAGCCTCTATACTTATTTATTCCTTTATTTTCCCTTCCTGAGCACGGACTGGAGAGAAACTGGCAGGACAAACCAGCCCCTCTTCACAAAAAGCAGCCTGAAATCAAAGAGGGAAATAAACTGCTGGATCCTTAATGATGGGCTGGAGGCAGCTTTTTATTTCATACTTTGTCCCTGCAATTTCCCCCTTTGTTTTACAGGGTGTGACTTTACCAAAAATAGTCAAAGGAAGAAAATAAAATTGAAAACTTCTTGGAGCAAGCCAAGTTTTCCATGCTGAAAATCAATTATTGCCCAGTATTTTCAAGGCTAGACCCCCATGCTCTGGCATTAGGCCAGTTCACCCACCTTCACCTGCTTTGTACTTTATTCACAAGAGTCAAAGATCCTGACAATAATAAAACTCTTTTATTTCAGGAGAGTTTTGAGTTTCAAGGCATTGCTGGTTCTTCTGGCCAGAACTGCCAGTGGAGGAAAGTGACTTCTTCCCTTGCTCCGTATGTTCAGCATGACCAACAACAAACACAATCATTCCATGAAATAAAATGATTGTTTTGGAAGGAATTGCAAGGTGGCAGAATTAGACAGTGGCCATTTTAAAGGTTACTTTACTGTGCTGGAGCTGAGAAAGATGGAAGTAATTTATTTCCTCTCGGTAATGTTCCTTTCTGGCCGAGCAATTTATCAGAAATGTTAATCCAACAAGCATAAGTGTGTATGTGGTGGGAGGAGGGAGGGGAGCAGAGGAAGGAGAGGGAGAAGGCATTTAAAATTAGCTTCGAAATACTGTACATCTCATTAAAAATGTAATCATGCATAAAATGAGATCAATGAAAATTTATCTAAAAGTGCAAGGAAAAGGCGTTTTCTGGTGTGATACTGGGTATAATAGTCTGGATTTTAATTTAGTCAGTTTGCAACAAAAAATCCCTCCAGGCTAAATAAACCAGTTTCCCTCCCAGTTATTGTCTGGACAGCTAATTTTCTGCACCTTTCCTTCTAATACTCAACCTTATCTCTTGGTGGATAGAGGTTTCAATATACTGCAGAGTTTGTTTTCTTTACATTTTCTATTACTGCAATTTAATTTGCATGATAAATGATGAGAGGTAGAAAGATGATAAAAAGAAGCAGAACATTTCTTTATTAATTTTGTTTAAATTAGTATAACTTTTCCCTGACTGTGCTTTTTACCCAGAAAGCCTATGTAGAAATTATTTTAAGTCTCCGTATTGCACTTAGAAAACATTTAATACTTGACAATGAGCTCCTCCCTCCCTTTCCAGGGTGCACATTCTTATTGTCTTACTTTGTGCCGTGTCTTATGATACTTCTGGACCAGTTTGGTCACATCCCAGGGAGGCTCCAAAAGAGCTGGAGAGGGATTTGGACGAGGGCCAGGAGTGCCAGGACAAGAGGTGATGGCTCCCCTCTGCCAGAGATAAATGTGGAACCTGTTGCTGAAGAGGACATCTCCTTGCTGCTGGCTGTTCAGTGCTCAACTCGCTGTTGACTTGCAGCTTCCAGAGAGGCTGGAGAAGATCTCCTTTCCTGCCAGGGATCTACCTCAGAAGGACCTTCATCTGGGCTGTTTCTTGGGCCAGCCCTTGCTTGCCCATCCATGCAGGAGTGGTGGCTGTTACTTCTCCACCGCATCGGTCGTGGAGGGCTCAGACAGTTTTCCCTGTCGTCTGTGGCTCCATCAGTCTTGTCAGCCTTCTGCCCATCCCGAAACCTTCTGTAGCTATACCTAGAGGTTCTCCCAGTTTCTTCTGTTGTGTGTCTTCCAAAGGCACCATTGTACTAAGGCTTCTAATATTAAAAATCCTCATTTTCCAGTTAAAATGAATGCAACGGCCATTACAGGGTGTTAATTGACGTCCTCCATGTCGTGGGTGGATGTGATCCATCTGGAGGGATGCTTGTGTCATGATATTTTCTTCTCCATCTTCCATGCCCAGAACCAAACTGGCTCCACTTTGGTCCCTATGGTTTGTGCTGATGATACCACCAGGCTGTGAACTTCCTTCATTTCATTCGTCCATTCCAAGTTGGTGCATTTTTTGATTGATGTACTTTAATACACTGGCCTGCAGGCTGTGATGTGTCAAATAACCTTTTAAAATCCAAACAGATTATGTCCCATGTTTTCTTCCTGTCTGGAGTCTGTGTTACCTCTTTAAAAAATTCCAACAGATTTGTCAAACAAGATTTGCCCTTTATAAGACTCTGCTGGCAACTTTTTGTATCAGCTCACGTTTCTCCAGATGTTTTGTGATCTCATCACTTATTAATGTCTCCATAATTCTGTCTTCTGCTGAAGTTACAGTTATTACTGTTAATGTGGCTGTGAATGCCTTGTCTCTTGCTTCCTTACTGGTCTGAATCCGACGACATGGATCTGCTCAGGATGGGTTCGAAGCTTAAGGAAAAGAATCTTTTTTTGGTCTTAGATTTGAGGGACTTAGAAGTACCTCCATTTTCTTAATCTGTTACTTGATTACTGATATTTAATAATCTTGTCTAAAAGGAGTTGGGATATTTCCAGTAACACATGCTATGAGGGTCCCACACCTTTCCTATCTGTCATCATTTCATAATCTCTCCTGCAGACATCATTCCAACTCTCAGAATTAGACATATCTAATTCTTTTCTTCTTCTAAGCTGACTGGACTTTAACTCCTCCCTTCTTCCTCACATAGCTATTGCCAGAGGACTGTGGCTGCCTCAGGTGCTTCCTGTAGGCAGATGAGACAGAAATGTCTCCACATCCCTACAGCAGCTGCCTGAAGATCTGCCCTCTTGTTGGCTGCCAGCTGCCCATGCTAAGCAGGGCAGTGGTCTTCTCTGGCTTTTTCATGGAGGCAGTGGAAACAACTGCAACTCGATTTTGCTGTTCTTGTGGTCTTGAAAATACTTATTTTCACAGAATTTCCAGAATGCTGTTTCAGAGCATGAACACATGTGAAGTTTGTGCCTTCTGTCTGTGCAGTCAGTGTGTGTAGGCAATCACATCCCCTGGAGAACCCACAGGAACGTGGTACAAGATTTCCATTTGATTTCCTTCCTTCAGAAGTAATAAAACTCCATGGGGGAGCATGAGAACTTTTCCCAACGCTGTCCCTGCTTTGGGACCGCTGGAGTGGCTGAGAATGGAGGTAAGTCCCATGCTGCAAAAATTTATGGGAAAGTCATAAGCTCCATGAAGCGCGTGGAATTCGGATGGGATACAAGCCAGCCTCTCCATTACATGTCTACAGCTCCCTGCATATTTGTGATTATCCTTATGAATAATGTAAGCTCCTGCTTTCAGATGGGAGAGGCTTTGGGAAGGAGTTAGGGGGTGAGTCTGAGTGCTGGTAATGAACTCGGGAACCTTGTCACTGGATGGGGCAGTGCAGTCACACACAGAGCCAATAAAGTTTCTTGGTAAAGGAGCAAAAATTCTTTTTCTTGCAATTGCCACTTCTAGAACAATCTTTGGTTTGTGTAATACAAAGGGCAGGGTTGGTGAGGAAGTTGACACAATGGTGTCATTATGCAGCTTAAAACCAGTAGCTCTTATTTCAAAACACTCTTTTCTGTGAAAGAGGATTTTCTCATGGCACTGACTCTTGAATCACTTAGTTGCTGCTGTTTGGCTTCTGTTTTAAAGTATTTTATAAAAAATTAGCATTTTGATTCCCAGAACAAGAAGAATCCTTATTTCCAGGGAAATAATCTTTACCTGTATCCCTTGAATTTCTCTACCTGGGAGATCTAGCAGGGAGAAGATGCTGGAAGCCTTTTCAACACCTCTGATGGGTAAGTTGTTTACATTACACGGGCCTGGATCAGAAGGGTCTTTTGTGTGGAGGCATTTTGACAACTCATCTATGTCAGAGAGATAGACACAGAGAGAGAACTGAGAGAACTGTGCTGAAAGTTCCTCCATGGCCTGTCCTCCCTGCGTGGAGCCCGGCAGCGGCTGGGCGTGGGGCATCCATCAGCGACGGCACGCGCGTCTGCAGAGCCACAGGATGGAATAAAGAGGATTGTTCAAACAATTAGGCTGAAGGCAGAGCACAGAGGGAGGGTTTAATCTTTTCCTTGCTCTGTTAGAACACTTTTAAGGGGTGGCTGCAGAAGAACATTTCCAGTGATTTTGCTCATGCTTCTGGCAGCTGCTGCTGACACGTGGGCACCAGTTACACTGAGTAATCACATTCCCCATAGTTGGGAACACGCTGACCCCACTGCTGAATTTTGGCTAAAATTTTCATTTGGTGGCTCCCCAAAAAGCTGTGGTTCAGGTTAGGTGGGGAGATGCCAAGTTTTGTCCATTGAGAGCTACACTGTTTACCTGCATAGAAATGTTCCTTCATCCCCAACCTTCTCTCCTTCCCATCACTGGGGAGGATTTGGCATTTGATCCAACAGCTCCACACCAATGGTCCAGGGCCTGGGTTATCCCTCCAGGAACACACGTCCATGTGGGACAAGAATATTTTGCTCTCCAGGCTCCCAAATCTTCCCATGTCTCCTGCTGGAGCAATCCTGTGGCAAGGGAAGGGAAGGGGAAGGGGAAGGGGAACGGGAAGGGAAAGGGAAAGGGAAAGGGAAAGGGAAAGGGAAAGGGAAAGGGAAAGGGAAAGGGAAAGGGAAAGGGAAAGGGAAAGGGAAAGGGAAAGGTTGGCTTCTAGTTCTGATTCATCACTTTTATAGAACTTAAATTCTTTTGTTTTAATGCACACTTGATTGAGCCAGCATTTATCCAAACGGTTATGGTTTGTAGGAAAAAGAGACAGTTGAAGAAAGAACAAATGAATCTAACGTAAATCAAATGCTTAATGCTTTTATAGAAACTACAAAGCCTTAAATGTGTATTCCTAATGGTAATTTTACAAAACTCCACCAGGCATCTTCAAATGGAGGTGTGACAGTGATTGTTTCAGGCTGGAGATGGCTTTCCTTTCACATGCTAATCATCTTCTCATGGTGATATTTCCCAGCATCGTTGGAGTCAGCGAATTGAATAATTTATGGAATGAGTTTTGTTGTAAATTTATTGTGTCACAAGCAGGTTGTAATTTCACTAACAGTACACTTAAGTTATTAAGTAAAAAAAAATAATGTGGTTGATAGGACGGTGCATTTGGAAGTTCTCTAGCTCCCTCCCCAACCAGTTCTCATCTTATATATTTTCAAACAGAGTATTTACCTAATTTTTATTCAGAATCTGATCTGAGAAAGAGAGCGAGAGAGGACATTAACATAAGTGGGTTTGCATTTGCACACTATTGTTGAATCTGGTAGTCATAAACAAATTACAGAAGATTTTATACAGACAGAAATAGCATTAAATGGCAGCGCTCGGGTGCGGCGCCGCCTTTGTTCCTGTTTGTTTCTGAGGAATTGGCCTCAGCCACAGGTGACGGAGCGCTGAGGGTCCAGGCAGATGTGCCGAGCGAAGCGCAGCCTCCGGCTTCTCCCCAGCTCTGGTGTCGAGAGGTTTGGGAGCTGCTGTAGGAAGGAGTTCCTGGCTGGAGGGCACAGCAAGGAGGAGGTGAGGGCCGGCCCGGGGGCTTGGCCAGTCCTGCTCCCCAAAGGGAAGGCTCTGGCTGCCCCCAAGGGAGGCCTGGAGAGCTTTACTGCTGCAACTTAGGCAGAATTTTTCTGCAACCTCAAAATGGCTCTTTTAGCATTTTAAAGCAGCTGTTGAACCTGTATCCAGTCGTTGTCCTTGGGCCCTGGGGACGCTGGCTAAAGGCTGCCTTTGCCGTGTGTTACAGGCACGCAGGCTCTGCCTCACCGCAGGTACCTCCAGCGCCTGCCTGGCTCCTCCAGGTGCTTTACTTTGTCCAGCCTCCTCTCTGTCCTCTGCCATCCCTTGGAGATCCTGGAATGAGCTGACCGTGCCTTTGCCTTTCCCACACCAGCTGCCCCCTGCAACCACGGAAGGTGACAGCCCAGCTGTGGCCAGGGACCCCTCGTGCGTGCTCTGTTCCCAGAAGGACTTGGCCAGCTGGAAGCTTCATGGGGCTGCAGCTTGTTGGGATGTGTAAATACCAGGAAAGGCTGAAGTGTTGCGATTCTTTATTTAATTGTTTCAATATGCCAGTGTCAATACATATAATTACACAATATAAGCACAGTTAATTGCTTAAAGGAACTAAATATTTTTGCATCTTAGCCTAAAATTGCAATCAAAAGTTCTCAGTGGGTGGCAGATTTAGAAAACAATTTTTCTGCTGTATAGGCTTTAGTTTCAATAGAATTCCCATCTCTGGCTACTTTTTCTGCCCCTGTAAATTTCACTTGGGAAGCATTTCTCCGTTTCATTCCTCAGCTGAAATTTCTCGTAGTAGCTCTGTATTGTAATTATGGTGGCACGTGTTAAATTTTTAATTTGATTTTCATTTGTCTATTCAATTGATATAATTGATGTGCATCTTTTCTCCCTCAGGATACAGGTTAATAACCTACTAACCTTGGAATGAAGGAATGATAAAAGGATCCCACACCAGGGTTTAAGGGACCAGTTATAATATATGTTTTCAGCTGTAGACTTATTTTTTGTCCTTTGTAGCCTCCAGCATTTCATACTTGCAAAGCCTTGACAGGCATTAAAAACACCGATTATTTTAATTTTAACGAAAAGAACTATTTACACTGGACCTGCAAGGAGGATAGTCACATCCCCTGTTGTTAATATCTTGCAAAACAAAGGAGAAAAGTTTTACAAACATAGTCAGTTTCTGTTTGTTTTCCCAGCAGGTGCTTCTTGGTTGGTTTTGGGTTTTGCACTTGTTCAAGCTGCAATGGGGACTTGCCAAACAAGTAATGCACAGCTACAGAAGGTGATGAAAGAGGCAAAAGAAATGTTTAGATAAGATCAAGGCATTTGCTCCCGGAGGAGGATCGTAGGTAACGAAGGAGCAGGAAAAAGTGGAAAGGGAACAAACACTTGGCAGGTTTATTCTTGGTGCCTCTTCTGCAGCAAAGCGGGTTCTTCCCAAGGTCCTGTATTAGGTGATCACCCTACAGAGAGAGCACAGCCCAAAGCCAGAGTTCCCGTTACAGCTGGAGCTGGAAGGTTGAGCTGTTCTGCCCGCCCCAGGCCCAAGAAGAGCCAGAGGAATTAGAGCTGGGGTGCTGAACACGCTGGGACAGGGACACCCAGTGCCGCGAGCGGCCTCTCCCGATCCCGCTCTCCGCAGGCCACCCGCTGCCCCGGCCCCTGCCGGCACCGCCGGCGGCACACCGCTCCCGAGCCTCTCCCGAGCCTCTCCCGAGCCCCTCCCGAGCCCCGGTCCCTGCGGGCACCCCCGGTGGCTGCACTTCTGCCGGGACACCCCAGCAAGCGTCGCCGAAGGTGGCGTTGCACGCAGGCCGAGCAGGAAGGTTATTCTAGCGAAGAGAAACACTTTCTTCTGGTTACAGGGCTGGAAATGGAGCGATTAAATGAGCCAGCAGTAAGTGCAGAATTAGCACATGGCCGGCTCCACACTCTGCTGGATGGTGCTGGAGGTCTCGGAGGAATAGCCGGGCTGGGAGGAGGGGGAAAGGGAACTGGCCCTGGCTGTTTTCTCACCTTCCCTCTTTGCCGAGGGACAATGTGTCCTGAAGGGCCTTGGAGCCAAATATTTCAGCAAAGCAAGAAGGTCGAGGTGTTGGTAGGAATAACATAAATGCTCCCAAATACATTGCATTTAATAAACATCCCAAGGCATCCCAATCTCATGCTTCAGGAAGTAACCAAGCTATCAAGTGCTAGGAGCTGGCAGAAGATGTGCCTTGGAAAGTTACCCAGCACTGGTGTGGGCTCTCCCCAGGCTCTCTGCGGAGGGCTGATGCTGGCAGCACGAGGGTGCTGCAGGGAGGCTGTGGGAATGCTGGGGTCAGCAAAGGAGCTCAGCCTCCTGCAGCCAAACGGGAACTCCCCTTGGTCGTGTTCCTGTTTAATCAACTGGGAGTACTGGATAAACTGTCCCAAGAGAAATATTAAACTAACCAGCTTGTCCCGGGTTTTCTCATGGTGCCATTCGAGTACATTCTGCGTGCAGGTCAGGGTTAAAGGGGGTCTGGGAAGAGCAGACATCTATGGCCGTTGGGCAGTGATGGGTAATGAGCACCGGGGACTTTCTAAAATGCTTCTGCTGGATTTGGAAATGAAAACTATGAAAGTTGTAACCCTCTCTTTAGGAAGCTGATTGATAACAAACAGCATTTCTGTATCTAGTAGGAAAGGTGGAGAAGAGCAACGTCCTGTGTTTGTTAGCCAATGTAGTGGTGAGCTGCTTAAGATCTGAAAATGAGGTTTGAGTTGATTAGATATAACCTGAACATTTATTCAATTACTCCCAGCAATGAAAAAGCCTTTGCATGTTGGAAATAGTGATGACAGAGAGAAACTTGTGCAAACTTCTCAGGCTCCATCCCCGCTCCCACTCTGTGGTCATATCAACAAAGACCAAATAATTTGCATTTGAAATTTTTATATGAAACAGGAATATGTGCAGTCTTTACAGAAGGCAGCAGAATGAGCTCTAATGCCTTTATAAATACCTTCAGTGGCCTGTTCCTGTGGGGAGAAAATTGAGTTTTCTGTGGGAATGTCAAATCACAATATCTGGATGTGTGTGTAGAAAGCCCCATTTTTAAAGACATATGAGTAGAAAGACATAGGTTCCTTAAACATTCCTGTGTGGTGTAATCCTGGGCAGCATGCACAGCGAGATGAAAGCTGCAGAGCTGAGCTGCTGGTTCGCAAGCCACAGAGAGGCTCAGCAGCATAAACTGTGTAAGATGGATGAGCTGCGTTGTTGGGGACGCCACTGCAGCTCCCAAATTGAATCAGAGACTTTGGGATTTCAAACTAATGTGACTTTGTGCTGAGGGAAAGCAGAGTCTGTTTTGTTCTGCTGGTTCATCCTCATCCCTGGCTGTCATGGGTTCTTGCATCTTCTAGGGGAAAACCTCAGAGGACACTGGTGCCCCACAATCCTGCCACAAAAAGTGTTTCTTACTTTGCTCCAGTAGTAGAAGACTGACAGAAGCCCTGGGGTACAAGGTCTAATATCCTTCTAAACTGATTAGAATTAACTAGGAAATCTTGTTGATTAACCTGGCTGTGTTGGTGTCTGCAGTGACTTCCTCTGGGATATTCCAACAGGATGTGTTATAGAAACATGTTTTGTTTTGACCCCGTTGATCTGGGATATTGTTGAGTGTATAAGTACGTTAGGTTTTGCCTCTAGTATACATTTCCTTTCCGCTTATTAACATCGATTTTCATTGCCAGTTGTGTTGCTGATTCCCCTCTTTCCTCATTATCCTCTCCTGTGCTAATTAACTGTTACCTTTTCTACCAACCATATTAAAAAGCATAAACTTACTTTGTGCCAAGGGTGACTTGGCCAGGGTGTCCCACAAAGCTTCCCACTATATGAGTGCTAAAAAGTGGGCACAGGTTTAGGGATGCTGTGAAACCTCTTGGCTAAAAGTTCTATCGACCAGGTTTTACTTGTTCCTTCTTTCATACCAGTTTTGGGTGTTTGGTTTTGTTGTTTTTTTGTTTTTTTTTAAATAATTGTTTTATGCTTAGGGAGCTCCCAGAGCCCCTTTAATTCCTGAAATTTCTTTTTGCCATATGGTAGTGTCAGGCAGGTGGACTTTGCTGATTTCAATTAAAAAACCATTTATCCCCATTTTTTTGTGTGCCTCTTTCTGTGTGAACATGTGGCCCCGGCGTTGGTGGTTGTTGTCAGAGTCTCAGTAACAAGTTGATGGTTCCTGAGCTCACCCAGCTGGTATCTGGTTATCACTGACGAGTGACCCCTAAACCCCAGAACCCCGAGGGGCAGCAGCCAGCCCCTGGCCCCCACCCCCACCCATCACTTTCTCCATCGTGCCAGTCCAACTGTTGTGTGCTGACCACAGCGTTCTGAGCAGCTCCAGGCTTTAGAGATTAAACCCCTAACTCGAAGCTCACCCAAAGCTGACAGCCAACACAGCACAGAATGCAAGAGAGTTAATAACACACCGAGGCTCCTGCCACGTCCTAAGGCTTTTTTCTTCAATATTATTCAAAATTTAGGCACCTTTCATATTAATTAAATGGTAACTTTCTGTATCCCACGATCAAACTATTCAATAATGCTTGCTCAGAGCAATCAGAAATGACAAAAATAAAGTACTAATATAATTTTATTATGAATTATTCGATCCCTGGGGTTTCTATCATATTAAACAAAGAAACAAATTAACCAGTGACTGAATTAAGTGGAACTTGCATCATGTAGAGACAATAGATTTTTTCATAGTTAAGCTGCTAGCTACTTTCATGCTTCAAGTCCAGTTTACAAGTTTCCCCCTGAATTTCCTAGAAATTATCTTGCTGCTATGTATTGATGCATATGTCAACATGGAGTTGTGTTTTTTTTTCATGGGAAATACAGTAAAGAAGACCAAAAGAGGAATTTTGATTGCATTAATCTCCATTTCCAGATCCATCCATCCATCCACCCATCCATCCATCCTGTACCTGCTGGCCATGCTGTGGCTCTGCAGTCCTTCTCCATCCATCCATCCATCCATCCATCCATCCATCCATCCATCCATCCATCCATCCATCCATCCATCCATCCCTCCATTCCTCCATCCATCCCTCCCTCCATTCCTCCATTCATCCATCCCTCCATCCATCCCTGCTCGGCCATGCCCGGGCTCTCAGCCCTCCTGGCAGTGATGCTCCACACCTGCTGCACCAAGGTGATGAGACAGGGAACATTATTAGGTCCCTCAGATTTAATACTGCAGCTCATCCGAATACATCATATCAGATGACTTTAGTCACGTATCTCTCTTTCTAAAAAAGATATTGTAACAGAAGGATTAATGAAAAATGGGTTGACTGAAAGCCTGCCCATTCTGGTCAGCCTCTGGTTTCAGCAGTTGTTCAGTAATGGGCAGCCTCTTGCTCCTCACTATAAACATCTGGATGAGGAGGCTGAAAGAATTAAATTTTGTGCCTGAAAAATGACTTATTGAGTAGCAGCTCTGCTTTCATCTCTGGGATCGTGTTTGGAGAAGAATCCGCGCAGAGGCTCAGCGTTAACATTCTTTAACTGCTCCTCAAATTACTAATGCTTCACGTTGCTTTAATCCATTTGGCTGTAATAGCTTTATTAGATTAAACTCCCCGCTGAGCGAGTGAGGAACAGTGGGATTATCACACTTCCCTTTGAACAGCCAGTAAAGACAAAATAAATGGTTAACAAAATAGAGCAAATTCAGTTTGCAGGTGAGCTGCAGTTCCCAGCCCCGCGTGCTGTGGATGGGCTCCGAGCCTCCCTATTATTCCTTGGTTGAAAAATGCCTCTTTAGCAGCCTGAAGAAATTCCCGAGGTAAAAAAGAAGTCCTAATGGAATAAAAGTTCCTCTTTCTCCTTTAGATGTGTTGCTAATTGCATTGTGCCCACTGCAGGGACAGTGTGAGGAAAACCTGAAACTTTATTTAAAAACCCCCCTATTTTTAGCTTCATTTTTGCCAGAGCCATAGGTGTGCCGGTAACAGCCTTTATTCAGTGTCTCTAGAGTGGGAACGCCTAATGACTGATTTTTTATTATTTTTTTAGCAAATCTAATTAACTATTTGAAGTATTCCGTTGAGAGGCTCACGGTTACTATACACAAGCAGTGGGTGGCTCTTCTAGAGTCTCTTAAAAACTCAGTTTCTTCTCAGCATTCTTCAAATCCTCGTCTGCTGGAGCAATTTGAATTTTGTTATTAGTGACTGCTGGAAATCATAATTCAATAAAGACTAACTCATTTAAAAATGCTCCATGCTGAGCGTGCATTAGGTAACTTGGGAAACTTCGGAGACACAGAAAAACATATACTAATATCCAGGTCTACACAGGAAATTGGTATGGCACTGAGCAGCTTGAAGGAGGCTTTTTGTATGTTTTTAAGAAGCTGCAGAAAGGTTGGAAGGAATGCAGTTTTTTTCTACTAAATCTATTCCTTCCCTCTCCCCAGCATTTTTTTTCCTAACACACTGGCGCCCGTCCAAAGGAATTAAGAGCCCCAACATGCAGGGGACAGTGAAAATACGCACAATAAACTTTTCTGTAATCATTTCCTAGATAAGTAAGAAAGCTGTTGGGTTTCTCTTCCTGGACTCCACGTATGTCCCTTATTACTCATCTCAGATGAGTTTGGCAGTTTTAAGGATCTCTCCAGCCCCATCTCTCCTTATTCCCCTCGTGGCCATAATCTTATGGCAATAGAATAAATAGTCCTGCCACAGGGGATGGGCCTCCTGCTCGGGTTTTTAAGCCACATCTGCAGCTGCAGCTGGAGCAGGCTTGGCAAACTCCTGGCCTTGTGAAGGGATGTAATTTCCTAACCCCAAATTCTCCTTCAGAGGACGCTGCGCCGCCTCGCTCCTGCCCAGCGCTGTCCGGCAGCTGCCTCTGCTGCGCTTCATTTGCTGCTCGAGTTCACCCTAGGAAATACACAGGGGTATTTTTTCCCAATTTCTTTCCCCACAAGTTGTTTCATCTTTAGAATCACAACATTTCCTGCCAACATCAGAGGTTTCCATTCTTGTCTCCTCTCTCCCTTGTTCTTTCTAGCCATTTTCAGACTTATATAGCCCTTGTGTTTCTTACCCTCGCTCCCTTTCATCCCCCAGTCCTCTCGCAGAGCCTCCCTCGTTTCAATTCTCCACTTAGCTGGCCTTCAGAAAACAATTCCCGTCTTCCACCTGGTTTTCTTCCTTTGTTGCTCAGGGGTTTGATTTCGCCTCTCTTTGTCCATTTTCCCCTTCTTGGGTTTTTTCTTTTTTTTCCCCTCACCCTCTTTTTAAAATCGGAGAAAAGGATCAATATTATCCCCCCTCTCTGTTTGATAAGATAATGCTGGGTGAACACAGTGGCGATGGATTTGTTGTCGCTGCAGAGAGGGAGGAGAAGGGGGGAAGGTCTGGCTGCAGGGGCAGGGCTGGGCCCTTGAAGTCCGGGTCAGGCTGGACCAGCCTGGATAAATATATGCAATTCTTCAGATAAAAATCTGGGACAAAGGCCTGGGTTCTTTGCCCAGGCAAAATGCCCAGGGAAACAAGCCAGTGTATGTCAGAGCACAGAGGCTGGTTTTAGGTTGTTTATCCAGGAGATAATTTAGGAAAGCCTGACGCGCAGGAATGTCCAGCATTACACCATGGCTTGGGCACGTCTTCTAGACTTTGTGTTCCCCTTGTGATCCGTGAAAGCTGGTGATCCACAGGGACTCCGCATGCCTGTGATGTACCCGCTGTGCTCTGAAACCTGCTGTGCAGTGGAGCACTCCGGGGGAACCCAGCCTGTTTCTGGGTGGGTGCTGCACTGACCTGGAGAGGAGAAGGTTCCAGGGAGACCTCAGAGCCCCTTCCATTATCTAAGGGAGCTCCAGGAGAGCTGGAGAGGGACTTGGGACAAGGGCCTGGAGTGACAGGACACAGGGAATGGCTTCCCACTGTCAGAGGGCAGGGCTGGATGGGATATTGGGCAGGAATTGTTCCCTGGCAGGGCGGGCAGGCCCTGCTACAGGTACCCAGAGCAGCTGTGGCTGCCCCTGGATCCCTGGAGGTGCCCAAGGCCAGGTTGGACGGGGCTTGGAGCAGCCTGGGACAGTGGAAGGTGTCCCTGCCCATGGCAGGGGGTGGAATGTGAAGAGCTCTAAAGTCCCTTCTAACCCAGACCATTCCGGGACTCTGTGACTCCCAAAGCCTTTTTAGTGGAGGCTGGGTTTTAAAAACTTGTTTTGTTCTTTCTTCCTAATATTGTCAACGTGTGAAAAGTAGATAAAATTATTAGGGAGAGAGTTGAGCCTTCCCCCACTTCCTCCCCTGCTCGGGATCTCGCTGCCCTCGTTCCCTGAGGCATCACACACGTGTCACACTTGTCCCTGCGCTCCGCTCGGTGCGCCCTGGGCCGCCGTGCCTGTGAGCACGGGCACCCCGGGGCCTTCCGGCCCTCCCGCCGCTGCTCATCGCGCGTTCCCCCACCCGGGCTTGGCCCGGCCCGGCCGCGCCGGTTCCCGGGCCGAGGTTGCCCCCTGGTGCCCCCGCGCCAGCGCACAACGGGGGCACGCGCGGGGCTGTGTGTGTGTGTGTGTGTGTGTGTGTGTGTGTGTGTGTGTGTGTGTGTGTGTGTGTGTGTGTGTGTGTGTGTGTGTGTGTGTGTGTGTGTGTGTGTGTGTGTGTGTGTGTGTGTGTGTGTGTGTGTGTGTGTGTGTGTGTGTGTGTGTGTGTGTGTGTGTGTGTGTGTGTGTGTGTGTGTGTGTGNCACGCGGGGGCACGCGCGGGGCTCTGTGTGTGTGTGTGTGTGTGTGTGTGTGTGTGTGTGTGTGAGTGAGAGGGGGCACGCGGGGGCACGCGCGGGGCTCTGTGTGTGTGTGAGGGGGCACGCGGGGGCACGCGCGGGGCTCTGTGTGTGTGTGAGGGGGCACGCGGGGGCACGCGCCGCGCTCCGTGAGGGGGCACGCGCCGGCTCCGAGCGGCAGAAGCGGTCGGCGCTGGAGCGGGCTCGGCGCGGTGGGAACGTGGCGCAGGCGAGAGCCGGTTAATTACAAATATCACCGACGTTTACTGTTTAAACGTCGTGATGGAAGGGATGGACACGTTAAGGACGGGTCCGTTTCTCCAGGAAAGGAGAACTTCTGCAGGAAGGACACGCCAGGGAAAGCCAGAGCCCCACTGAGTGGCGGTTGACGGAGGGGCCGGCGGCAGGAGAGGCCCCAGCAGGTACGTGTGATCTACCGCAGGTCTTCTCTGTGTTCTACATGCCTTTAGTAAGGCTTGACTGAGGATTTGGTTCGTTCAATGCACATATTAATTATTTAGGTATATTGAATGCACATATTTAGGGGGTAGGGTTAATTGGGATATTAGGAAGCAATTCTTCCCTGTGAGGGTGGGGAGGCCCTGGCACACGTGCCCAGAGCAGCTGTGGCTGCCCCATCCTTGGAAATGACCAAGGCCAGGCTGGGCGGGGCTTGGAGTAGCCTGAGATGGTGGAAGGTTGTCCCTGCCCATGGCACACCGTGGGACTGGATGAACTTTAAGGT
>WAAG01011918.1:1479-34667 GCA_013390105.1 Tichodroma muraria | reverse complement strand
GCCTGCTCTGGAGAGGGATTAGACATTGTAAGCAGCAAGATGGGCAAAGACATGTTGACAGATTGGAGTGGGGATTAAGTTAACATCATAATCAAAATTTGCTAAACCTGGGAGAATCTCCTCTTGTGCTCTTACTGGGATTATGAGAGGCATGGCTTCTTGAGTAAGGACTAAAATATTGGTTTTGGTGATGGACTGTTTTAACATGAAGATGTTTCAAGACCCTCAGTTGCTTTATATGAAGGAGTTGCTCAAGTGTAATGCTCCTCTAGAAACAGGTGACATAAAAAATGGTGGCACTGGTTTCTCCCATTAAATTTTCTAGAAGACATAATCTACTTCTTTCTTGTCTTAACAGCACTTGAAAAGAAAGTGCAAAGGAGGTGTTTCCCTCTACTGGCTCATCTTCACCATACTTCTCCCATTCTGCTTCCTTCTCCTTATGTTCCCCAAGAGAAGATGAGTGACCTGCTGCAAATATGACATCTCTGACAAGTGTCATTGCCTCCCACCAGTCTGAGTGGGTGTCCTTCACTGATGAGCTGCTCCTCCCTGTTCACCCACGAGGTAAGCTCTCTGATTTTCTTTGAAACTGGTGAGACTCTGATTGATTTAGATCAACTACTGTCATATATCTAGCATGAGAGAGCTTGCCTTCTATGTGGAGGCAGTTTGTGCAGAGATTGAATTACCTCCTGCTACCCCTATGTAATAGAATTTGGGTCGAAAAGGCAAATTACTCTCCTCGTGTGATGTAATGTAGATCTACTACAGGTTTTGGATCTGTCCTTCAAAATTCAAGACATTGTCCAACCAATCATGGAGGAAATCTCTCCTATTATAGTAAAGTGTAAGACTACCGAGTGTTAATCCAAAAACTGCATTAGGTGAAGGAAAATGCCTACATTTAGTGGCAAATTTTAGATATTTCAATAAGCAATGGAATAATGGTCAGTCTTGTAAATCTTTATCTGTTGTCTCTATTTTAGGTAGCACTGAGGCTCCTCCGGTGAAATGTTTTAATTCCTCGGGCACATCCTCAGAAGAGAGCCACAGTGCAAATGGAGAATTTCAAGACCTTTTCTGCACAGAACCGGAAGAGGCAGCTGAGAAGTCCAAGGTGGATTCTGCTGTGCTTGGTAACCCTGTGTGTCCCAGCACTGATCTCTCATCATCCATCAGTGCTTGGGTTCAGTTTGAAGATGCACCGTGGTCCAGTGCTTCATCAACTCACCCACAAACAGGTGAGGCAACAGCAATGAAAAGGTCTGTTCCAGTAAGAGAACAAAATACAACGAGAGCATACAGGATTTTTGCCTTGCTCTTTGGCTTCTCAAAGGTTTAACTTTGAGTAGTTTTTACTGTATTTTAACACAATTAATGTTATCAGAATTTCAAAAAGGGCTCATTCTGGATTGAACAAGAAATATTTTCTTTTTGTAAAGAAAATGAAAACCTTTTGTGATTCACCCTACCTGAGTCTTGACTAAGTCCTGGAGATTGCCAAAATGCATTCATGGGGAAAGAGCATAGAGGTGTTTTCAGTAGAAACGTTTCTTTACATGGAGGTATGAACAGCCATTGAAAAAGTGTGAACCATATTTGTCTCTGTAATCTGGAACTGAAAGAATGGGGATCACCTCTGTGATCATAGCCTTTACCTGATCATAGTTCCCATATGTTTTCAGCAGTTCATTGATACCAACTGGTGTGCCAGTGCTCAGCAGTACTTTCTGCTGTCTTTTGATGCTATGATTTAGCAGCTGGAGAATTACAAAGACAACAGAAGTTTACCTTAATTCCAGCACTGCATGCACTTTTCTTCAAATATAGCAGTTCTTTCTGACATGCTTTAAACACGCATGCAAATCCTCTGGCTTGCCTCCTCAGCTTATGGTAACTGATGTGGCTCTGTGAGCTTCTAGCTTTTCTGCCTGAACAGACTTCTGTCCTTCCTTGCAGGAGGTTGTGGAGTAATCGCCCAAGAAAGCAATAGTTTATTTTCTCATTTTTAAAATGAGATTCTGTCTTACTACTTCCACTTTATGACTGGTATTTATTAAAGCAGTTTAAAAGAGTTATAGCTTTCCTCTGCTCACTGAGTCCAACAAATATTCCCTGTAACATGAATAATACTTCTGTCAGAAAACTTGGATTGTCATCATTGGATTGGGTCTTGGGTAAACCCCATCTGGTTTTCCATCTGCTCTTTTGATCGGTGCTACAGACTAGTCCTTTCAAGACAGTGTGGTTAGACCTTTGTGCAGAAGAAGGGGAATCTTCAGGCTAAAAGAGATGTCTCTGACCTTCTTTATAATTATTTGTTAGGGTTCTTAGTTGTAAATACTTATTTATCCTTGTAATGTGGAGAGAAGGAAGAGCACCCATGAAGTGTAAGTATGTAAAACTGAGGTACTCAAGCTCTCTCTCTAGTTTCATGGCTATGTGATCCATACGCTTACTTACACAGCCACATACTTTTCAAATGGGGCTGTTGGTTGCTCTGACTTGGTATTTCCTTCCTAATGTTGTTATATCCTTGTTGTTATATCCTTTTATTACTGAAAAACTCGTAAATGCACCTTCTTAAACTAAAAATCTTTGCTCAACCTTACTAAAGCTAATCATAAGAAAAAGACTTCCATAAAACAAATTTTATGGTGTATTACTTCCTTAGAGGGATGTGGCCCAGTCTTAAGGTATGTGCTTAGCAAAAGCACTGCCTGTTGGTGTGTGTTTTCAGTCACAGGGGACACTAGTCTGTAGGCAGAGGTCTAGGATATGCAGATGAGGAGAGTAGAGTAGACTTTCCGAAAGCATTCCAGTTTTGAAGAAGACACTCTTGTGCCCCGGTAGAGGCTTGTCCTGTGTGATCCATGTCACTGAAGGAGGATATTTGCACACCAAGTTTGGCATCGGACTGAGATTCATGGAGGAGGGTGGTTCCCCTAACAGTCAGACCAGGATGTACTCCATGTAATTCTTGCATGGGAAGCTATTATTCTATGAACTATATAGGAACCCTAAGGACATGTTTCCTAAGGATATTTTAAAATCCTTACTTATGAGCTGGTCCCACTCCTGTTCTGGACACTGTATGATAAATGGCCAGACCAGTGCAGCTGACAGCCTCTAAAGCGAAGCAGAAATGACAGCTCTTTGTTTCTGGCCCTTGACTTTGAGGGACATTTGACAGCAAGAGGTAGGATAAACTTCAGCTTAGTTGTTCTCCATTATTGTGCAGATCACGATTTTTTCTATGGGCGGCAGCAAAGCTGGAGACGCTGTGTACGCTGACACCCTCAGTGGAAAGCCCGTGGTGACAGCAATTATTCATTTCCAGTAGCAAACATTCTGCATAAGAACAATAGCAAATACCCAGACGGGGGGAGGGAAGAGTGTAAAGGCCAAGTACAAACAGAAGGACGGGTGTGAGAAGGATGGACACATTTGAAACCTATTTCCTGTGCAGGCAGCTGTGAAGAGCAACGTCCTGGAGGCTCAGCACCCGGGTCGCGTTCCTGTCAGGGCTCCAGCGCTGTTAGGAAATTGTCTGTCTGTCTGTCTGTCTGTCTGTGCTTGAGCAGCTGCTCAGCTGACTAGATAATTGCCCAGGCTAATGGCCAGACTGCCTGGAAACACATTTTGAAAAGGGCTTGCGAAGCGGGATTTCCAGAGTGCCATGACAGCAAAGAGGATGGGTCCTAGGAGAGAGAGATGCTGTCTTGCTCTGACATTAGGGCTACAGTATTTTGGCGCAGGTTACCCCAAAAGCAAATATTTGTCCCAAAGTGCTCAGAGTATAAAAAAATAGCAGTTTAAAGACAGCTAGAATGTAGTGGTTATCCTTTAACAAGTACATTTTAAAGAAAACCAAGGCTAATGCTCTACCCTTGTTGTTCCGGGAAAAGTGAAGACGTTATTGGGGGAGCAGAGGTCGGGGGATTGATAGCAAGAAACAGGGCTGAACAAACAGGCAAAGAACTTGGAAGATGAAAAGAAAGGTCAAAATCTGAGGTACAGAAATGAAAAGCACCCATAGTAAGCCTCACAGTGAAAACTCTCTTTATTTAGGATGTTCTTGTAAACCCTTCCTTCTACCAGGTTCAGGCAGAGTAAATGCTAAGCAAAATGTTTGCTTCAAAATATTTCAGCATTTGGGGTTTATGTATAGTTAACTGACACCTGCCAAATCATGTGGGTTTCTCCTCAAGAAGCAAAAACTCTTGAGTGAGGCCATAGAAATAATTAGTCACAGAAATTATGTAGTGTTTCCTTCTCTGTTTTCTTTCTGCTAGGAAAAGAAGAAATTTGATTTTTGTTATGATTATTATCAGCCTAGTCAAACTGTTACTGCCAAAGTGAAAAATGAGATTTTTAGGCTGACCCAAATGTTCCTATCACAAATGCTACACAACCTGTAAATGATCACAGCCAGCAGGTGACAAAACATTTGCATTTGTTACACAATGGGCCTCCAGCTCACAGTCTCATATTCTATCAGTGTTAGCTGCACTCTTCAATTCAATGAGGTATTCTTAGTCACCATAATTAGACTAAGGCAAGGTCTCTTACATCATCCATTCTACTCAGCCATGCCCACTTCTTCCCAAGAGCTTTGTCTGGTTTTAAATGTCTCAAATTACTTGGACTCTTACCATGTCCCTTGAGAAGCTGTCCGACAGCATATCTGAGCTTAACTACTTTGTGCTGTTCTCTCCGAAAGAAGCAATATTTGCAACACAAGATCAGCAGCTGGAAACTACACCTGTCACTAGTAACTGTGATGCTATGCTAAAATCAGAAAAAATCTGAAGTCCTATGTAATAAGAAAAGAAATGATGTTATCATGGTTTATTGTAATACAGTGTAGGGATCGAGGAACAGGTCCTCAGAACACCAAAGAGGAATGAATGCTTCAAGGTAAATCTGCATATTAAAAGCCAATCCATTGTTTTAAGAATAATCATGTAAAGAAAAGTAAAATGCATGTTGAAAGAAACGTTTTTTGTTTTGGGAAGCAATGAATTGATTTTCAATATCCAACACATGCTACAGAATTTACATTTTAGGGAGAGTTTTGGCACTGGTCTTTCAACATAAACAGATTTCTGAGGAATTCCTGCAGCAGAAAGGCTGTGACTCTCCGGCTTTTGGCATTAGAGACTGAACTCAGAATTTTTACAAAAGAGCCCTTCCTCATTTAGGGATTTGGCTGCAGCACTTCCAGGAATCTGAAGAGCAGCAGCAGAAGCATCTTAAACATGTGTAGATGTTTACTTTTGCTTGTCTTGCTTTTTGAGATTGCTAGATGGTCTTTTGGCTCAGCATAGGGGAAAATGTACTTTTGCTAACTTTTGTGTTGGGGAACCTAGAACAGTCACAGGTAGAAGTTGACTATAGGAAGAATTTAAAGAATATCTGTTGCAAAAAAAGCTGCCTGTTGTTTTGGTTTTCCAAAGTACAAGACTCTTCTTAGAAAAAAAAAAATTCTGTTCTTTCAAGATGGTCCAACTTACCTGGAATAAAATGAATTTGCCCTTATATAGAAGTATTTGGCAACTTTAGTCCCGTCAGTTGCCTTCTTAGATAAAAATTGGGTTTGGAAAGCACAAAACTAGTTTGCAGTATTTGCATTATTATATCTTACATGTTTCTAAATCAGCCTGTTTTTTCATATTGCTGTGACTGACTTAAAAAAATACTGGCAGTTGAAGATTTTTTTTTATAAAATAATTCCACAGTTTCTAGGATATAAAGCACACTTCAAAAAATAAACACTTGGCTCCTGTTAGTGATCCATGTAGAGAGCTCAGCTTTTCAGTTTGTCCTCTATGTCCAAATAAAGGGTTCTGTCTGTCACAGCAATTTCAGCTGAAGTTTTAAGGATGGCTTTTCAGGTGCCTCACACCGTGTTTAACAAAAGGGCTGAGGGAGGGACTGACAGATTATAACCATACATTCATCATCCTTTCTCTACAGGCATCGAGCACAACAGAGTGTGCAGTTACTGGAGGGAGGAGGGGTGGGCTTTGGTTGTGTGTCTGACACAACAGCTGCCAACCTGTTCAATAAGGAGACAGATCTGACTTTCAGCTCCTTATCCTCAGGGATGACTCTACTCAGAAACCACTCAGTGTCAGTAGGCTCACAGCTGTGCACGTATAAAAATACCACTGCCTGCTTACCTGAGCCTATCAGTGAAGAAATACAAAATAAATTCACACTTCTCAAGAGGCAAGGCAGAGAGCACTGTTTGGATATTCTATGCACACAACAAGGTTTCCATAATGAGGAAGTGTCCCATTGCATCACTTGGATGGAGAGAGATAAATCTTCTTTAACGTTAATTTGTTGTTTTTTTCCAAAGTATCTGTCAACCTAGTAAGGGTTGTTTGTTTATTACATACTGAGAAGAGAATCTCTATGTCAGTAGTTGTTCAGTAACTGCAAGATTTGGGGAGCATGAAGATCTTTGTTGGTTTAACAGCTAAATATAGATGTACTAATTTAGAAAACGGTTATTAAGCTGATATTAAATTAGAACTAGCCTCTACCCATACACTTTTCCTTAGTTCAGGAAGACTTTTTAACCATAACTTTCTTTTTTATTAGTATTATTTCCTCACTAGAGTCACCCGTTGTTCCTAGCATTCAAGTGATGTTGTGGCAAAGAGTATGCCATACAAAGAGTACACAATACCAACTCATAGCAGTGGATGTGTGTGACTGTGTTCTACACTCTGGGTGATGCTTAGGCAGGACTGAACTGTTTGACATGCAAGTCTGGCAGATGAGTAGAAAAGGATTTTTGGTCTACACTGAGCACAAATGTTATGTAGTATATTCAGATTGGGACTCTACATTCCACATGTTCAGAAACAAAAGCCATTCCTAGTACACATCAACAGGTCAATTTCAGGTTATTTTTATACTTCCCCTCCGTGCAGAGCATTCCTGAGATGATGCATTTGAGTGGGTGTCACAGATAAGGAATGCTTAATTAAATGTAATAAAACCGCTTTAAAAAAATCTGTGGTGCTGTAAAAACTCCACTGTGTTGCACAACAGACATATTCAGGTCTTGTCAGCAGTGTCAGAAACATGAAATCTTGTTCTGAAAAGTCACAGCTTCTCCAATACTTGAGCAACAGGAAAGCATATGGCTGCCTGCAGTACGAGTCTAAGGCAGACAGCTGAGTAGTGCTGGAGGATAACAGTGCCAGGCACTAGCTAAGTTGCTCTGCATTTGTTATAAAATAACCATGTTGCTGTGGATGTTGGAATTTGTATTTACAGAGGCCCAGTACACTGATCTAGCATGTCTTTGGAATAGTTGTGATTTTCGGGTAGGTTACCCTGCATGTCTCTAAACAATACCTGTTTTCTGCAACCAGTGTCTGCATCAAAAGCACCCAGCTGGACTTCCCCCTCTTCCAACTCTTCTGAGAGACAAGCCCGTGCCTCAGAGAGCAGCTGGACAACCAACTCAGAGGACACCAGCAGCCCAAGCATTGCTCCCTCCTACGCAGATCTGCAGTCACTTAATACCGAGGACTTGACCAGTGGTAGAACATCTGCAGCAGATTCAGCTGGTAAGTGGGAAGCCTTCAAGTTTCCATCTCAATCTTTTTGATGCTATTCAAACTCAATGTTCAGAATTGAGCCACAGGGAATGGATCCAAAGCAGAACAAACTTAAGGATTAGGCAGACTAACATTTTGTCCTACTCTAATTCCAAAAACATCATGCTTGGATTTTACACAGCACTGACATGTTCAGGCTCCTGAAGTCGGAGTCAAATGCAACTGTGTACCTGTTGATAGACTTGGAGCATTTCTGGTTTTCACATGCCACGTCAGCTTAAGCTGATCTAGGAACTAGTATATTGTGGGAGAGGCTGGATGCCTCTCCTGAATTTCCATGCAGAAATTTTCTCAAGTGTGTTCAGCTGACTCAGGCCCAGTTCTGCTTGCTCCTCTCTGTTTCAGTGAGTGCCAAGACAGATCCATTTTGCTGGAGGCATTCTTTGCATAGTGCTTTGCACTGTTACTGAACAGTAAATGCAGAGAGAGTGTAAGACATGACATAAGATGGTTCACTAGCAAATTTTAACCATTTAAGGATCTTATATCTGACCTTGTAGGGCTCTATTCAGACACAATCCTGATTGTGGAAGGACGTGCTACATGGCATTGTAGCTCTTTGCTCCTCAGTCATAGTCTGGGTAATCTGAATCTCCTTCTGAACAGGAGAAATAAAGCAGAGTGGTGCCAGTCATGTCATGGAGAATGGGAACTCCTGAATGACAAAGCTGACTTTCACAGTGCATAAAAAAGCTGACACATCAAGACACAGAAAAAAATGCACAGCTTCAGGAGGAAACACCTGCACTATGTTGGAAGCAGTTCAACCCAAGCTGAGGAAGGTCAGTAGCTACCCAGTTTGGTGATGAAAATTGATTCCTGGTGTCATGATAGTTCCAACCTGGGAGATATTTAATGTGTTTTCTTTCAGGTGGTGAATGTAAAAATATGTGGGAAATAAGATCTGTTTTGTGAGAATGGGCTTCCTAAGCCTCACTGAGGTCATATGTCCCTTCCATAAGAAACATATGCATACATAACCTGCAAAGAGTATTTTTGGGGGTTCAGTAAAGCTGGGTTAGACTTCTAGGCAGGTAACAGCAGCATGGTAGGTGCTGGCTCAGTACTTTAGACAAAGGATTTGTGGAGAAGTAGTAGTTACTTTGGATAAGTAAAGCTGTTTCTTCTTTCAAATAATGAAGTTACCACAAATCTGTCTGCCCATCTTTATTTTGGAATACTCTGCTTCTCTGTACCTCTGAGTTTGGAAACTATTTTTTGGTAGAAAGGTAGAACACCTTTGGTAAAAAGGCAAGCTGGAGTATGTGCTGGATATTGCTATTTTGTTGCTTTGGTATAAGCTGCTGTCACTGGGGCTGTCTCCATCTGAGCAAAGGGAATAAGGGAAGCCCAGTCTGTATATAACTTCACATCATATAGACAAGTCAAAGACATAAGGGCTGCTGTATATCCCTGTCACACATGTGGGATTATATCCTATATATGGCCCAAAGTGAAGCTGATACTTCAGTAAAAGCTTTGTGTGCAACTTTCTTACTTTGCCTTTCTCAGTCAGTCACAAACTGACATTTATTAGCACGATGAATACAAAAACTCACTCCGATCACCTAAAAATTTTTACAAGTAAAAAAGGAGGTAATATAAGCAAGGCCATGCTGTTAGTTAAAACATAAGATACACTAATCATAAACATAAGGTACAAAAAACATAAGATACACCTAACACTTCCAGTACCTTAGTGATACTGGAACTTGAAGTGTGAAATACAGAGTCTTCCTGTCACCAGGTGTAGAGTTTGCAAAAGGGCAGCATGAACAAAGTGCTTCTGTTCTGTTCCTGGGTTGCCTCACAGTCCACTCCCCGAGGTGGCTGCTGGCATCAGCAAGGTTTGTGGAAGTGGGGCAGCTGAGGACCTGGTGGCCATGGAATTGTTGTATAGATCTGGCTGCTTTTCTGTTGTTTAGTACGCCATCATCCCACCACAGCAGTGCATAAGTGGACAAAAAATGTATGATCATTTCTTCTCTTCATCCTCTCTGCCCCTCTCCAGAAATTCAGTTCTTTAAACCTGACTTGATTCAAGCATTTGATTTGCATTTCTTCCCTCTAAGGACTGATTGCCTCAGACTGTAGTGAAGTTTGAAGGCTCCATCAAGACAATGAAATGGCATGTATTTTGCCATGAAGGCAAAGAGAGGAATCCTCATGCTCTGTGTGATGATGAAGTCACCCTGACTGCTAGCCAGGATGTTGACTCCAAGATCAAGCTTGCTGGAGGGAAAAAAAAATCAGACTAATTTCAGGCTAAAAGCCCTGTGAAAATAATAAATCAGTGTTTGATATACTTAGTGATGGTAAAGAATCAGATCTATAAAACAGTCTGGGTTTAATACTGTTTCAGGTGAGAAAAACCTAGTGATGAGAAAAGCATGAAAAATTCTACTCTGTGGTCAGATGCCAAGTAAAATAACTATTTTAGCCATGATGAATTTTTATTGCCTGAACGGGATAAAAGAATACTCTGTTCCATAATTTTACCACTTGTCTTGAATTTATCCTGTGTGCAAAATGCTTAAACACCAACTGCCTGTGGTAGTTCAGGGCACGGGGTTTTATGTGGGAGCAGATTAAAGCATGGGGTAGGTCTGGCTGCAGGCATACACAGACAAGTCCCAGCCATAAAAATGTGCATCTTGGTGTCCAGGGCTGATAGGCTCTAAGCAGGTAAAATTGGCTGGGGAATTAACTTTCTTACAACTGACACAAAATTTGAGTGTAAAACATATGGGCTTGAGCTTATATAATGCATGTGTTTATGTAAGATATGGCCTAGGAAGATACTTGAGGTAGATGAGAGAGACCTGAATGATGCAACCTGAAAGTTTACCTGTGCTACAGGGGACTGCAGAAAACCTCCTAGCTGATGGAGTTGGGATAGGTAGACTGATGCCCTGTAAAGGCAGCAATGTTCACAGTGCTGAAGGTAAATGTTGCATGAGCAGAGCTGAAAAAGATTTGCTTTTCTATCAAAGTACAGCTGAAAGATGCTGCACTTCATGCCTGTGCTTGTTTGAACTCTGGCACCAAGAAGCCTTTTTTATTATCCTCATCTTTGTCAGCACGAGGGATTCTAGCCTGCAGCAGCTAGCCAATAAATGTGGGTCAGGTGATAGCAGACTGTCATTTAACGTGGGCATGTTTGTGTGGTTATAACAGGAAGCACTTTGCAACAGCTGGGGTCTCACAGTGTGTGCGTGTGAGGCTGTGTTTGGTGCTGGGGAAGAGCCCCTTGCCTCAGAGTCCTTGCCATGCCTCGCCATGTCACTCAGCTTGGATCAATGAGCATGAAAAGAAGTGGGAACTTTTGGCCTTTGTGCTATGCTCTGCAAGATAAGTAACACAGGACATCTCTGTTACTGTTACAATACAAGTATTTGTTCCTTCTGTAGCAGATGCCTGTCTCAGCTTTCAAAAAAGGCCAAATATCTGCAAGACAGAGGAGCAGAGGCCTTCTTGTAACTGTGGTTATGGAGCTTATCTGAGGTTGTGCCCAAATACCTCACAGCTTGATTTAGATTTCTGCATTTCACCATTCTTCTTTAAAATAATTTTCTTTATATAAATTAAAATTATATTGTCTATAAAATATAAATAATTATATATGGTCAGTATGTATATTATAAAGAATATAGTATATGTATTCATCTAACTCATAAACTATGTTCTATTATAAACAATAGAATATATAATTGAATCTCTCTGTATTATATAATAAAGCTATGTGTGTGTATGTCTACATGTAGGCATAAGTTTCCTCATAGCCATTTTAGGTACATCGTTGCTAGTTCTGTTATTTGTGTTGTGATTTGTATCTTAGCAAAGCTGCAGCTATGCCATGTTTGATGTTAAAGGTCCAGTTGTTCTCTTTGGCACTTTCTTGTATCTCTGGGACTAGTGGGATACTGAGGAAATTGCTATGTTATTTTCTGTGAACATCTGCATATTTGGAGATAGAAGGTTGCATGTGTGACCCCTCACTTCTCAAAATCCAGACAGTTCATAAATAGCACAAGGAACTAATTCTGAGAATGTTGTTATTTTCAAAGTAGAACACATCATTTAAATGAGGTTCTGGTGCTTCTGTTCCAAAACTTGGAAATGGCAATTCTGACAAGCTCAGTTTCAGCTCTCCAGCTACCAGATAGCTCCAGCTATCTCTTGAAGGTAATAGAGGGCAAGTAATAACCTTTCAAATCTTTTACTAATGCTTTTCTGCAGTAGTTCTGTTACATTTCTTATGTAACTGTAGCTACATACTGAATCCTGATATGCTGACTGCAAGAATGGTGTTCTGTGAGTTTCATACAAGCAGCTTTGAACAGATTATGTAGCTGTGCAATGTGCTTGCACTGGATGCCATGAGCAGGCTACAAGCCCTGAAATTATTCCGTGTTAATTACCATGGCAAGGTGGAAAATAATATATGCTGATGATTATCACCTTCCATACAGAACTACCTTTCAGTTATGCTGTGTAACTATTAACCAGCTTGTTCTGGTGTCCCAGTCCCAGACACATGAAAAACGTGTACATGAGAGCCTGCCAAAGCCAGCTGGAGAGACAGCAGAGAGGAACATCCAACCCTTGCGTCAAGGAGGGGGGCACTCCAGAGTACCATGAACAAATAGCACCTAAAATACACTCTTAAACAACTCCAACCTGTAAGGGCTAGATTCGACACCAGAGGCAGGTGATTTTATTTTTCATGTCAATACCAACTAGCAATTCAGAAGTTTTATATCCTAGTTGTCGTCCCAGATTTTTCTCATGCATTTTTAGCTTCTTGAAGAGTAATGAATTCATAGATTCTAGATAATTCATAGCAGTAGAAGTGTTAGGATCACCTGTGTACTGGGAATTAGCTCATCTCCAAGGATTCCTGCCTGCAGTATCCCATTGACCTCTGCAGCAGTGTTCAGTCCTCATTCCTGTTTAGCAGTAGGGAAGCCTAGTTGAGCAAGCTGGACTTAGGTGAAGTAGAAATAGCTTTTGCCATATAGACTGACGGTCTTGCTCTTTGATGAAGGCTGCAGGTAAAACCAGTGGACCAGGGTCACTGTCTCAGTCCCTCCAGGACTGAAAGAAGGCACAGAAATCCTGCCAGGAGGGATTCATAGCCTTTAAGGCCAGAAAGGAGGACTGTGATGTCATTATTATTGTCCAGTCTAGCCTGCATGTCTCAGGCCAAAGAACCTCACCTGATCATTTCTGCACCAAACCCTTCGGTTTGAAATATCCAGCACAGCTGCAGGCTGTGCAGAGAATGCATTGAGAACAGCCCTGAGGAAAAGGATGTGGGGCTATTGGTGGATGAAAAGCTCAACATGAACTCGCAATATGGCAGAAATTCTTTACTGTGAGGGTGGTGAGGCACTGGTACAGGTTGCCCAGAGAAGTTATGAGAGCCCCATCCCTGGAAGTGTTCAGGGCTGGGATGGATGGGGCTTGGAGCAAGCTGGTCTAGTGGAAGGTGTCCCTGCTTATGGCAGGGTGGTTGAAACAAGATGTTTTTTAAGGTTGCTTCCAACCCAAGCCATTCTATAATACTACCACATCCTGAGAAAATATTTGCGTAGCATCTTTCTGACTAACATCAGCTGCAGCAAAGTTAGTCCCTGATCAGCCATTTCCATCCCTTCATAGCTTCATTTTTTAAAAGGACTGTCCTAGTGATAATATTTAAAGCAAGCTGAGATATCATTGAGCTCAACTCTGCCAGCTCTTGTGGGGTTAAATGTAGTCTGCTAACTTCAAAAGGTCCAATATCTGCCTCCACTATGCCCCAGAAAATAACATTGATTATTTATCTTCTCAGTTACCTTTCCTCACAAAGAAGAGTGGTTGATGCTGCTGTAGGACTATCAGATTCTTGCTTTTTCTTCAGGAACGATGAGAAATATTAGGGTGTAGGAGGACAGGATTTAATATTGCTCTTATAGTAAGAAAGGAGCCAGAAGAAAACTCAGAAGTGTCTGCTCCTACTAATGCCTGCTAGGCTGAGTCTTACGGTGCTTAGTCCCGTGAATTAATTAGGCCTTTCCTNGTCTAATTTTCATTACTGCTTGGAAATGTTATAATTAAAAACGTTATACATATATATATATATATATATAAAATCTGTTAAATTGAGTGTTTTCTTGTCTGCTTGCTAGCATAGAGTCAGTTCTGATCTCATGCATCTCATTGGCCCTGTGCTGCAAACAGCTAAATGAGCATCTCCTAGTTCAGGTGCTGAGTTTTCTTCTCATGGCTATACAGAAGTGCAAGGTACAGTGGATTTGTATCAGGGTTATCTTTATTATAGAAGAGCTAAATTCTGAGCCTACATGGTATTCTTGATGAAGTTCACTTTTTTCCACACCTATTCCCCAGTGTTTTTACATAGTCAGATCAGCTGAAAGGACAGCAGATAGAAGTCCAAGGCGAGTCACAGGACTGACCTTCTGATCTACCTTTATATAGGCAATATCCCGAGAAAATAGATGTGAGTAGATGCTTTGTAGTTTGTCTCAGGCCAGTAAGGCAGACTAGGTGGTACAAAGCCCTTTATTTCTGTTTGTAAGGCTGTGATTCCTCAAGCACAGTGTTTACGTTGGCCCCAGCTGATCTCTAATGCAGAAAGCCACATGCTGATATGATAAGCCTGAGGAGTTCAGGAGGAGATTTTGCAGCTGGACAGGACATTTCATTGTAAAGCTTAGCTGGAAATGGAATGCTTAAGTGCAGCAGCTATCTGTGATTGCTGTGTTCACAGAGGAACAGCTTGGTTTATTTGGACCAATTCTGCAGGATGCTAAGTGGCTTCCAAGCTTAAAGCTGCTGGGAGAGAAGAACACCAAGATATCTCCCCACATACAGCTCTTTCAAAGTGGAAAACATCAGTGGCAGTTTTCAGAGCCATCACCTTGCCTGCTGCATTCAATTCCTGGCAGCATGCTGCCGTACTGCTGACAGGAGGCAGGAATGGCACTGTAGCCATAGAGTAGCTCTGGAGAAGCACTGTCCCAGCTTCATGCTGCTCGACACCACAGCCAGTGCCTTACAGCACTGGCTGCACCCCAAGGAACACAATTCTGCAGCTCCCAAACCACAGCAGGATTCACCACAGGGAGGAGTCACCCACCTGAGAACTGGCATTTTCCACCCTTGATTCTACACAGCAGAGAAGCAAGCAAGGCTTCAGCAGTAGTACCAATTAACAAGAGTTGTAAATCATTGCATGTGCTCTTGATTAGAGATCCCAGTTCTGTGTGGAATTTCCTGTCTGATTATGAAGAGGCTGAATGGAGCTGGCAGAGTAAAACAGCCAGTGAAAAAGCTGACAGCAGCAGAGAGCAAGTAAGAATGAGAAATTTCACAGTACCCAAATGCATGGATTTGCTTGTTCTCTCTTGCTGTGATATCATCTGAAACCTAAGAAAGGCTCAGGGGATCACTGGACTGCACATCACAGGAATTGGAAAAGTGATGATCAACGCCTATAGGGGATCAGTTATAGTTTCATCTCCTCAAAGAACAGTGTGGGATAAAATGGGAAGCAGATTTGTCAAAAACATGAATAGTGAACAGAATAATTTGAGTAAAACCTTCAGCTTCTATGTTGACAACTTATTTTCTTGTGCCCACTTAGAAACTTGTGATAAATGTCCACTTTATCAGGACTTCTGCCTCCTTTTTTTCTTTTAGTCAGCCCCAGTGTTAGGGAAAAAATGTAACACTTCCTGTTCTTTCAAGACAGAAATGAGCAGAGTTGGATGACAGTACTCTAGGTAAACTGCTGATTTATGTCTTTACTTCAATATCTCTGGTTTCTACCTCATCTATCTTTGATCAAACCATATAATACTGAAGCACAGATATGACATGAATCTTAATAACCATGTTCATCTATTATTAGAAGCAATTTGATCTTAATTGTCCTCATGTTTGACAGATGAGACCAAAATCCTCTGCCAGTATAAACTGGTATTTGCATTATGACTGCGCATATTTCATGAGAGGAGACTTCGTGCTGTGTCTTCATTCTGATCTTGGTTAGCAAGAATGAGAATTGTGATTCTGGATTTTGTCACATGGATGCCAGTCCAATTTACTTGTCAGTACCTTTGTGGTACTGCAGGATATTTCAGGAACACTGATTTGAACTAATCACTTAGGACCCAATTTTTTAAAGCTATTTAGAGTACTCAGTACTTTTTGATGAGGTCCAGATCTGGGTTTTGCACCTAAAACTGTTTCCAAGATTCTCATGTCCCAGGTATTCTTGTTACAGTTGAAAAAAATTTTCAAACAGCTTCAGCTCAGTGTGCTCCTCTCCAAATCTAGCCATTTAATTTAGTGTCTAAAAGGAGATTAGAGATCCTGTCCTGTAGCTCTGTGTTCCCAAGCCCATTACAGGCCTTGTAGAAATTATTCCATTTTAAGTGGAGACTTTAATCAATGGTTTATTGAAGCTGCTGTATTTTCATATGTAGACATTTCAGAGAGCTTTAAACATGATTCACTTAAGATCATAGGAATGGAATCTATTTCCCAAGACCCTGATGTAAATGTATTCATGACCATTTCCTCTCCATGTGTTCCTGTGCCAATATTGTCTTTCAAATAGCTTTTTGCTCTCTCCAGTGTAAGCACTTTAATATATTTATACAGGGTAATTATCTCTTTCTCTGTGTTCATTTGCTAAACTGAATGAGACAAGCTCTTTAGTATTCTGATTCTCCATTCTCCTCCTCATCCTAGAAAGCTTTTCTCACCTCACGTTGCTGTTTGAATTAATCTTTCGGGTATGTGGTGATCAAAACTGTGCAAGACTGAGGTCTCACCACAGCCTGATATCAAGATATTAGTTTTCCTGTCTTCAGGAATTGTCTCCTTGATGCATCCCAGGATCTTATTTGCTTTTGTGCCAGTGCATCAGACACGTACCCTTGCAGTATATTCAAACTGATTGTCTCTGTTACTTGCCATGTCCTGCCTCTGCTGCACATGCATTTGTATGCTTGGTGGTAGGCCTGAGTCTTCAGAAGGGACTGGGGTGGAACGGGAGCACATGCCAGCACAGGGCGTACAGGGAGGCACACGGTGCACCGGCAGAGCAGACAGCTGGAGGGTGTTAGTGCATTTGTCACGCCAGCCACAGCGCCAGCTTCATCGCCTCCTGTGCCTCAGGCTGCACAACGCTGCCTCCAGCACGGGCACTTGGCTCCGCAAGTGGGACACGAGGTTGGCCCAGGGCGATTCACTGCACCTCCTCTGCAGCAGGCCCTTCACCAGCCAGCCAGAATTAGGATCTGGGTGGGAAAGTTTACATAAAAGAGGGGGCTTTCCTGGAGGCTTTGCTTTCATGAACCCACCACTCCTCCTCCCCGGGACTGATTTGTTTGTTCAGGCTTGGTTGCCTCCAGCAACACATTATTAGTGCGAACTGTGGTGTATCCTGGGAGACCTGCAGGATTCCCGCAAATCTTTTGAGTTTTTCGTCTCCAAGGAGGAAGAGACACAAAGGCATTTCACTCTGTTGATGCAATTGCATGTGCATTGTTCCCCTTCTTTGAGTGTTGGCGTGTCTCTTCAGCAAATGCTGTAGTTGGACTGCACAGTCTTCATCTTGCATCTTCGTCTCAGTGAGTAGATAACGCTTTTCTTGCTAAAGCCACCAAACTGCACTGCTTTAAAGGCTGTATTTGAAAACGTGCTTAGCTGAAGAAGTTTCAGCAGAGCTGTGTACTTACTGTTGCACACACGGACCTGTCCTTGCTGATTGTAGACCTCAGGCTTTCAGGGTAAATCTGGCCTTAAGATAAATACAGATTGTATTACGCATGAGTGGTTTTCCTTGATTCAGCATGGCTGCAAAGGCAGTGAAGACACAGTGACATGGATTAACAATGTGGGTATGTTCTCAGGGCTCTCTGCTAAGACCACACATCTCTGCTAAAATCAATGCAACTGCAAATTCTTTACATATGACAAGTGTTGTGAGAGCTTCCCCACGATGTGATCAAGCTCTGCAGGTTTAGTATACTTCTGATATCTGCTTGGTTTGAAATTACAGGACTCAGCTTCAGCTCCTTTGGCTGTTCTATGTCCCAGGTTTGCAGGGACCAGCCTGTGTGTCACAGCACAGTTCAAACATCATGAAGAGCACTTGATTTCCTGATTAGTCACATATGTGTCCAGAGATGGACAGCATCAGATGAACTGATCTCCCATAAAGGTCAAGGCAGCTTAGCTAAGAGAGGTCAGTGCTCCAGTAGGTAAGGCATCAACAACAGATGGCATCTCAATAACAGAGCAGTCAGAGGCAATGGACATGAGGGTTCTCATAACAGTGATTCTGTCGGAAATGGAGGGTTATTGAGAGGGCAAGAGAGGCAAATGCAGAGAAGGTGGTTTGAGTGTGATCTGCTTTCACCAGGTGATTCAGTTGCCAAGAGACTCAGATATTAAAAAGTGGTGACTGAGGCTTCAGCCCTGTCCTCTGTCCCCCTGCCAAGCTGATCCAGGTCTGCCAGAGGATGGGGGACTGCTGGGGCAAAAGGGTGAGCTGTGCCCTGCTGAGATTGACAGTCCAGCTGCATCCACAGAACAAAACCAGTTTGTCTCGCGCGTCTGAACAACCCAAACCTGAACTAATGGAACAAACAGGTGTGAAAGGAAAAGGGTTTTGCCAGAGCCAGTAGCTCCTTGTCTGCTAGATAAAAGGAAAAGCAGGTGAGTAGAAATCAACACATCCCTCATCAGATAGCAGGGAGAAGAGTCACTCTTCAATGAGCAAAGGCACTTGAGATTAACCTGATAATTCCTGGATCATTCTCAATCAAATGGCATGGGACCAGGACCCAGGAGGCTTCTCCTGCTAGACCTGGAAACCCAGCTCATGTGCATCTTGATATCTTTCTCCAGGGAAGAAGTAAGGGGGAAGAAAATACAAGGATGGATGACTAGGCAATGCTTTTTCCGCATTTGAATTATTTCTTAGTGAACAGCTTTAACCCCCATGCTCCAGCCCATTTCCTGCTTTACAGAAAAGTTTCCAGGTGGCTCTTGAGCCTCCCAGCTGCCAGTGCTCTAAGAAATGCTCTTTAACTCACATGGTCCCTTTTCCCTTTCTTCACTGTGGGATTTTCTCTCTTCCTGTCCATTTTTTCTTTTCTGGATGCTGCTCTACTTCTATTTCTTTCCAATTTAAAATAATTTAGAGGCTTAAAAGCTTTGATGCCGCTGGCATCACCTTGTTTCTAGTGGGTGACCTGCTGCATCCTGCATTCCCTTCTGGCAGGGAAGGGAAAATGAGTAAAGGGACTGTCATTCCCCTTTACTTGGCAGAAGGCCCTTCGGCATGCAGAGTTTCTTCATAATCTCTTTCAGAACTTAAATTTCTCTTTGTTGACTGGATAATTGAATTAGCACTGTTGCAAAGTAGTAAAGTAATGGTAGTCTGAGAAAATACGTATCAAGTCTAGCAGTAGCTAATGCTTTACTGGGGTGCCCTGCAGTGTCATTTAAATTTCATTGGTGATGATAATTTCTGCACCTTACAGGAATCTGAAGCTGCATTATTTCCCTAGGCATTTTATATTTTGTATGGTGCTGTAGGAGTTTGACTCTGGTACCTGGATTTCTACCATTGTATTAAAAAAAAGCGTATTATCTTTACAACTCAATTTTATGGATGAAAATTTTGTGGCTATTTTCATTTTTTAAACTTCATTAAATCATTCCTCCACCCTTCAAAAAAAGAAAAAAAATCTTTATTTTCTATACTCAAACGCTATGAGTAGTGTTTGAGTATAGAAGTCTTCACTTAAATTAGCATAAATGGGGAAAATGCCACTCAAGCTGATGAACAAGTTTTGGAGGCAAGTGGTCTCTATGCGCAACATCATAACCACCTAGAGTCCCCATGCTATAGTCTAGAGAGACATATAATACAGCCAGATTGCTAGAGTCCCACTGTGCCTGTCACCTACCTGAAATGAAAGTGTAAAATATGTTCTTGTGCCATTTTTAATCTAATTGCTTAGTAATCATCAGGAGGTAAATATTCCTCACTGTCTTTCCTGAAAAGTTTAAGAACTTAACAGTCCCTATATATTTCTTTAGTTTTTTTCTTTCAAAAGCCTTCAATCCCGGTTCTGTTTAGCAAATGCAGTATTTTGGGTTTTTTCATATAAGTGGAGCTGGCTTTGCAATGTGTTTAATAAAATCAGTTTCCACATTGACTACGTGCAATCAAAAGGGAAGATGTTTAAAAAGAGGAAAACACTATGGTGAATATACAGTAATGGTCTCCCAAATTGTATGCTGCATCTGCCAGTACAGTTTACTTTAAAGTAGTTTTCAAGTCAACACTTGTACAAAACAGTGAACAAATGGTAAAAATGGTGAAAATACAACCTCTGTTAAAAAATAACTGCTAGACTCGCTAAGGCAATGGACTATGGCCATGGCATGTTTTGTGCTATCTCTGTCTTCTGTGATGAATGGCAGGACTGTTGAGCACTATAAGGATAAAGTAATTTTTAATTCCTGTGATGAGGTAAGATGGTGGGAACAGTGAAGATCCTCCAACATAATTTTCTACTCTGTGTTTTCTCACACAGAAATTTGAATACAAAGACTGCCTTTATCAACTGCATGTTTTTTTTTCCCTGAGCTTCTCATATTTTATAATTTGGCTATGAATTTTAAAGAATGGAGCAGAGATTAGAAATTAGCACCCTTTGTGTCCTACTGAAAGCATATCAACCCCTCCTCCTTAGACACTGCAAAATTCCTTGCTAATAAGGCTGACTGAACAAGTCTTCATTAAACTGCACATTTCTGGGCTGGAGAATTTGTCTCCATCAACCATTCAGGCCATGACCTGGACAAATGAACCGTGATGCCTCAGATGTGAAAATCCTTTGTTAGGCTTCTCGCATTCTGAACACAATTAGTAGCTCTGCAACTCATCCCTTTGGCCAAGGTAGAGTCACGATGTCCCTTACTGTAACTACTGGTCTTGAGGTAAGTCACTCTGAGCATTCCTCAAGTGATTCAGTAGAATGTGATTTTAACCATGTAACTCCCAGTCCCATGGAAATGAGTGGCAGGTGAGAATCAAGCTGGTTACAGACAGTTAGCGTAATCATCTGCACTGTCTGTGCTGGCAACCTAATAGGAAATGTAATTGGACAAAATTTCCACTAAATTGTGGTAAAGAAACTGACTTATGCAGTATGTCTGTCACTAAGGTGACTGAGGCTTCTCTCAGCTTCCAAACACTGTGGTCCAGATGTTTACCACCTCTTCTTTCAACCAGGAGTAAGTTACAATAGTTGTGACTTTTGTGTAACATGGCAGAATATACAAGTCTTTCATTAAAAATCACCTTCCACTTGAAGATAAAGTTATTATAAATTATACAAATAAAGGAGACAGCTTTTTGTAATAGTCGTTAAAGGCTTAGGAGCTTTTTCACAAATATGTAAGTCCTTGAGAATGTCCAAGTTTGCTTTGCTCTGGAAGAATGAAAGGACAGAGTTTTAAGATGTATTTCCTCCTCATAAATCCAGAGGATCATGCATTTTCTCTGGTACTGGTTTTGCTGCTTCTTCAGATTATGTCTCTGTTCCCTTCAGTGTTACTGCACTGAAGAAGTGGTATGCTTTCTACTCATTATGGTCAGGAGCTAAGATTTCAGATTTTTTGCCTCAGGCACTGGTTGAAGCCTTTCTCTGTTATGCCCCTGAATGTCACAAGGCAGCAGAAGCATGCAGCAGGTGAGCCAGGGTACTCTCTGTCTGTCTATGCATATAATTATCTGTATTTCTGTATATGTGTGGGGATGTACATGTATACGTACTCTTATTTGTAAATTCTTGCAAGACTTCAAACAAAAATCTCAGTTGTGTTTTTTGTTGGAAGGGATGGGTGAACATCAGACCAACCCAACCAAGTGGCTCTTCAATCAGACAGGTTTTAACAGTGCCCTATGTTCCCCCCTGGCTTCCTTATCCCCCCCATCCCTCTCAGCACAGAGATCCTGGTCTCCTCAGCCACAGCACAGATTTCTTTGCGGCAGCAAAAGAAATGTTTTCTGTCAGTTGGAATCCAACCAGGATGTGAGAAAAATAGCATTCTCAGACACTTCTGAACCAGCCTTGTCTTTGGGGCACAGAGCTCCTGCCTGCAGCTCAGAGGCCAAGAAGGGCTTGATCACTTGTGATAGGAGATGCATCTGAAGGGAGTCATTTCAAATGGATTTAAATGGCAGGCATGGATAGGATACCCTTAGGATTGAAGGGGGTATCTCTCAGAGTTCTCAGCAAGAGAACTGGGCCAGCTGGACAGTGGCCTGTGGCCTGTGAACTTCTCTATGCATTTTTCTTCTCACAGAAGAAAACAAACATTTGTTGGCAAAGTGCTGCTTCAGGCATGTGGATTTATGTAACAAGCAGAAACTTGTCAGAGACTATGTCTTGTAGATTTCCCAGGTATCAGTGGGTTTGGCTATTCATATTTTCAGTCATGAGAAGTTGTATTTAGCTCTGACTAGTGCCTGGATTATGCCATAGCTGAGGAGTATCTGGCTTTCAGTTATCTTTTCTCCTAATGTATTTTGATGCCTTTCATTCTCTATGTGATGTTTTTTTGCTTTGATTATATCCTGGCCTAAACCATCTTGTCCTGCTAGGATGATACTACAGAAACCCATTCTGGACTACTGAGCTTTAATTTTGCCATCTTTTCCTCCCAAGAAAAGGATCTTGGAATAGCAACTGTTCAGAATTCAGGGGCTGCAAGATAAATTATAAACACAAGCCAAATCCTGCTGACCAAGGATTGTGTTCAGCCTGGGCTTGGTTCCTTCCCTCTTTCTCAACTGCTGCAGGATGAATACAGGCCAGCAGTAACAAGATACTGCTCAAGAGGAAGTCCTTATCTGTTACCTATGCTTCAAATGCCTCAGGGAACAGACTTGAAACAGACTTTCATACAGCTTTCATATTTTGTAAGAATGAATAGGAATAAAAGAAAGAGGAATGTGATGTATGATGAAAATTACACCTTCTCAGGGGTAACTGGGAGAATTTAGAGACCCCCTCAGTGATCTGCTCTGCAGTGAGATCCGTCAGGCTGCCAAACAGGCCCCAGCAGTAAAAGCTCTATTGGTTAGCTATCTACAACACTATCTGCCAGAGAGGTGTCAAACATCCAAAGGACAATCTTAGAAGTGCTGAACTAGATACACAATATTTATGAACTGTATTCATAAATATTGTGAATATTATAGTATTCATAAATATTATAGTATTCCTGTAGGGTTTGTTGGAAAGGTATTGTGGCCACATGGGTTTTTTTTGACTGAGCTTCCATCAAGGTCCAAGGTGGGGTTTTGACAGACTGGACCCAAACTGGCAAGAGCAGGGTGGGTAGGATCCTTCTCTAGGATGAGAGATGTGAAGTTCAGGTTGAGCTCTTGTGTAAAGAAAAATAGAGTTGAACTTAGGTTTCCCGCAGCCAAGCAGAGGCTGAGTTACCAGCTTAACAGGCATTTTGGAGTGAGTTTATGCTTTACATCTTTCACAAAGGCTGCTGACAGTTTTTGAGATGTTCTGCTTAGAGATAATAACAGCTCTATAGAGCATGTATTTTTAGAAGGCAGATTTTATTTCTTTGCACACAAATCTGATTCTATCCCTAATTTGAGTTAATTAATGTGCACATTTTAAAAGTTTTGTGGGGTTTTTTTTAATTAGACAGAGGGTCAAGTAACTGCCACCTTAGGAGGAAAAGCCCTGTTTCCTGAGAAACAAGCTTGCTTCAGTATGTCTACGACATCCCAGCACCCCATGCAGTGCTCTGTCGTGGTGGCCAGATTAATTATGGACCCTAATTGGGAACAAGAAACAAAAGAGGGAGTCTAGGGAAAGATGACTTCATCTCCCTGCTCATCTTACATTACTGTTCCATACAAAAAGATTGAGGCAACAGACAGAACAGCAAACAAAACTATCTACATAGAGTTTTCCTTTGGCTGAGAGGAGAAAGGATGAAATGAGAAAAGGAACACTGTTCACCTGGAAAGTCACAAGAGCAGGTCTGAGTTATCATCTTTTCCAGCCAGCATGTTTGTTTAAGCCCACACCTTTAAAAGTTTTTGTTCAAGCAGTTTGTCCTTGGGCTAATTTCTCCATCTCGGTCTGCTTTAGCCTCAGCTTGCTATGAGCCTGGGAAATTTTAGCCTCTGTGAAAGAAGCTTTTTTTTACACTGACAGAGATTGCCTTGTCTGCTACATGAAGTTGTTACAACAAGGTGTGGGAGGGAAGTGAGGCATGACGGTGTTTGCATTAAGGGACAGCTTCACGGCGGGCAGACCTGGGGGGATTACAAAACAAATGTTCTGGTCCTTCTGTTAATTATTTAATTTCAGATGAGTAGTATAGGCTCAAATTGGCAAAGGCTTAGACAGATAGGTTGGCACAAGAGAGGACAGCATGTGGCCATTCCTAACTTACTAGTTGTTTTGTTTTTTTTTCTGAGGAAAGGCATCTAACCACTGATTCTGACTCCTTGCCTATCAACACATACATGTCCCTCTAGTAAGGCAGTCGTGTCTCTTTGGCAGGCTGGCAGGCACCAGCTTTGTTGCATGCTGTTCAGCACCTTTCCCACAGGAAAGAGTCACACAGTTGTCCCTGCAGTCCCTGATCACATTCATTCCATCACCTACCCTCACCCCCTTTCATCATTTAATTCACAATCACCATTGTACCAAAACTCAGAAGTCATAGCTTGGCCTTTCATTTTTGGTTCTGCATCCTGCCACACTCCACCATTCAAACCGTAAAGCCTTCTGTGGGTAATTTCATTACTTAAAATTATTTCTATACTGATATAATTTAGTGGGTAAATGGCAAATCAGTACTTTTTCTGTACGCCAGGTACTTTCTGGCATTACTTCCCAATTATCCAGACAACTTTGCCTTCAATCAATCTGTTTTTCTCAGTGTGTCATAACATCACATATATTTTTTTTTCTACATAGTAATCAATAAGGGGAAATGAGAAAAACCTGAATAACCCAAGGAATGTCACAGGGAGCAGAAGGATGTTAGCTATGTCTCAGAGGCACTGACAGATTGTTCCTGCAGTTTTCACTCCTACATCTGAACTGCTTGGGGCAGAGGTAAGGGCAGGGAAAGAAAAAAATACAGGCTAAAACAGGACATTTGGGAATACCTAGAAGTGTATTTGGCAGGTGGAGCACTCTGTGTTGGTGAACCTGGCTGTTTGGTAGGTAGGTTGGGTCTCCTTCCTTTTATGGCAAGAACTGGCAAGAACTTCCTGCATCATTAAGTCTAATTCCTGCTATCACAAATGGACATATCCTGTTATTGATGTCATAAATTTATATTGCTTGGTGTTTAAAACCAGGTGGATTATTCCTTTCGTTTTCCATCTGTGAGACTGCACTGGAATCTCATATTCTTCCAATGATCAAAAGCCACTCTCGAATTTCTGTCCTTTAGTTCGAGAGAGACTCGTGTCTGTGATTGAGAAACATAGGGAAATCTTTCCAAGGAGATTAGAAATGACTGGCTGACTGAGTTCTTTAATATGTGGCATGTGCTCTTCATTTAAAAGTTATCTCTATATTTACCCAGCCTGGAGTAAATCCAAAACAGTTCACCTGAGAGGACAAAAGGAAATCCCAGTCCTAAAGCCAGTTGGTGACGGAAGCGTTAACGGGACACAGTGGTTCCGCTGCTGACACGGGGAGCAGCCTGCTGCATTTCTGCAAGGTGATCAGCTGAAATGCTTGGCAGTTTGGTTTAGTTTCGCAGAAAAAATGCAGCTTTTTCACTGGACGAAGAAAATCCAAAACTTCGGGACTTTTGTTCGGCGGAGTTTCACGTGAAGCTCCGCTCTCGTTTCGCCGGCTGCTCCCTGCCTGTCCGTCTCCCACCTCCTGCTTTCCTGGGTGTGCCGGACCTGCCCCCAACCTGNAGCCGGGACAGCCGGGACAGCCGGGACAGCGGGACAGCCGGCCCCGGAGCGCCGGGCGGAGGGACCTGACCCGCCCGAGTGCAGCCGCCAGGGGATCGTTCGTCTCGGCCGCCTCGGGTTAGGCTTTTGCTTCGGTGGGAGGAGGAGGAGCAGCGCATGAACTTCTGATAGAAGCGAGGTACTGCAGCGGCGGGGCCGGTGCGCGCCCGGGCAGGCGGAGGGATGGCTGATACTGCAGAGAAGGGAGATCGGGAGAAACACCTCCCGCCCATGGGAACCTCCAACACGGTATTATTGACTTGGGAAAGTTTTATTTACAGGCAGAGTTTGGTGCTGGGAGCGCTGCTGGTAGGATGAGGCAGAGAGTTGGCGTTTCGTCCCCTGAGAACGAGCGATTAAAAAGAGCATTGTACGTTTTATGTATGCAACTAAATCGGCATTTGATTTCCTCCTGTGCCTTGTTCATAGCGCCCGCTGCCCTGGTACGAACGTGCCGTGCTGTAGAGCCGAGGAGGATGTGGGGGAGGAGGGTGGTTCGGTTCGTGAACTTTCGTGGGACGTTATTTCTCCTGATCAGAAGGAGGAAAAGCTGGATGTTTCTTTGTCGAAGAAGATAAAATGAAACATACGAGAAGAGCTATACTAATTTTCTCCAAATAGTGCTGAAATTATAATGCAGATCTGTGTCTCTGCCCACTGAGATGTTCAGGAAAGGGAAGGTTTGGAAGCAGGTTTTGCTGTGAGATTAACAGCTCTGAGCTGTTCTGTATAGAATTTCAGTGGGTGAGTGAGCAATTCAGATTCGTCAAGGCTGCATTGTTTGGGGATTTCAGTGCCTCGGTATTTGTTGAAAGCGCAAGCAGTGCATTGCCCTCGTATGCAGGAATAAGCAGCTGGATTTACACAAAAGTGTACATCGGGAACCGAGTTTTGAAGTGCAAAAAAGCAAATTTCAGCTAAGTTATGCTCTATAAGAAAGAATAATTTCATGCAAAACATTTCCTCTGTTATTTTCAACATCATTTAGTACTAGAGTATCATGTGTAGGATCACGCATGTCTGAGTACTTTGAGAGCAGGTTGTGTGAGGACATCCTCACAGATACGTTTATATTTGGCCTTCTGAATACTGGTCTGGCTTTCTTTGTAACTTGAATTTTTCATTTTTTACAGCCAGTTCCAAGATGCTCAATTTGACATCAACTCTCCACATCTAATTTAGTTCTATTAATATTTTTCTGTGAGGGAGCAGCACTAAAATTCATTTAGCTGTTTTGAAATTCATCACACAACAGGGGAGTGAGATGGAGGTGCTTAAATAACCGTTGCAATATTTTTTCTCATGCAGATTAAAAGGTCAGAAAGCTTTAAAGTGATCATGTAGCTGGAGCTTCCGCGTATCACAAACCATAGCACATCCCTGACTTAGGTTCTGTGAGAACTAGAATAACCTCACCTGCCTAAAGCACTCCTGTGACTTCACTGAGCAGGGTTTTTTGTAAATCAATTCAGTGGTTAATTGCCTCTGCATGGTTTTTAATCTCAGTTTCTCCATGTTGCCTACCAACTACCACATGTCACTTATTAGATCACAGCAATTTTTCTTTTATAATTTTCTGTGTAGGTGCTTATAGACTGATTGTTCCTGAATCTCCCATAGAGTCGATTAAATAGGTTGAGTTTTTGTCTTTTGGTGTGTGGTAGAGTTTTTATTCCTTTATATTGTTGTGAATCTTTTCTGAACAGTTCTCAGTTTTTCTGTGTTCCTGAATTCTAGACAAAAGATCAGGTTTCACCAGGAACCAGACCATACTACAAACACAGGTGAAATTATTTCCCATCCCCTTCATGTTTTTCTCTTCAGAAGTCCTATTATATTGGTTCTTTTAGTCTCAAGATCGCATCAGAGGTGATAATCATCCAAATCTTCTCCAGAATCGCTGCTTCCAAAGATGCCATCCATTCCATAATGTTGCCTACTTCCCTCTGACCCTCCTTACCTGAGGGAAATCCATGCACATTATCCCTAAGTATATACTACTGATCATACCGTGTATGGTATAACACCTTTACAGTCAATGGTAAATGAGATGTACTAAATTATCTACATCTAAAAGTGTCTCCTACTGGCTCAGTGTAGCAAGAAAGGCTCCCTTTTGCCACTTCAGCAAAATTGTTGCTCGCAGGATATAGGAGTTCTCCTTTACATATCTTTTATCTGCTGCATCGTGCAAGTGCAGACATCTGAGGAATATATTCACTCAGCAGTGCAATCTGCTTGGCATCTGGCCATCCATGGGCAGACAGGGCAATACCCCCTTTCCAGGTGGTCCCTTGTTAGGAAATGAATGAAGTAATGTAAATGAAAAGAACCAACCTGAACTTTCTCCTTCCCAAATTTAAGCTGAGCTCCAGAGCTCTACCGAAGCTGGAAGCTGTTCAGTTGAGCTTATTGTCTGTTTTGCAGCTGCCTCAGCATGTACAGGTTCCAGCTGGGACCAACAGAGAATCACTGAAATGTTGTCAGGAATGCTGATCCAGGAGACTCTGTCCTGACCTGAAGTTCATATACTCATGTGAGCTCCTGTTCTCAAAAGACTTTCAGCCTGCTTCGCAGGTCAAAAAGACAGTGAAGAAACACACAGACTTTGGTGTATTTGTATAAAACTTATCATTTACAAACTGCTGGAGTGGACAGGTGCTGCAGGCAAGATCCTTGTTCTTCCAACCAAATCAAAAGTAAAGCTGGTCTCGGCTGAAAAGGGAATTGCTTTGTCTGCTTGACATTGTTTCCTCAATTTCTGTACCCAAGCATTACAGTGAATAAGAAGGTAAGAAGGGAAATAAGAATTTAACAATAGATCTTTTTTTTTTTCCTTCCATCAAAGATCATTGAGGAAAAGGTCTCACCTATCACAAAAGCAAACAGGACTTTTCAGTTTGGACAGCGAGACTCAGGTGTGGATTGTAAAAGTCTGCATACTCTAGAGTTACGTGTACATACAGAGACTCAGTGCTGAGAGCCGAAAGTTGGGGAAAGCACATAGGATTCCAGTAGCTGCCCTCCTGTTAAACTCTACCCTCTATTTACAGAGGATAATGCTACCAATGCTATCTATATTTATTCTTTGTGTTGGGAAAGTGTTGCCACTTTCAGTGAATGACTTTCTAATGGTTCCCGCTGTAGCCTGCTGTGCTGGAGAAAGGGGTAAAATATCTAGAATTAATTCTCGCCTTATGTTAAAACTGCAAACCGTCCACTCAACATCCTTGATCAGCCAGAGTTTCCTGTGAAATGACTGTAGCCAAGGACCTCCCGTGCTTTCCCAACTATTTCTGGTGGACCCCGAAGGATGCCAGTTGCAGGCACGCAAAGCTTTTAACGTGTTTGGTGCATGCTATTTTGACCTAGCTTAAATTCTGTAATTAGGGGCCAGGCTTGTCCATGCAAGCCGGTGCTGCGGAGGAGCCGGTGGCGGTGAGCGCCGCGCACCCCGGCCCTGCCCGGCCCTGCCCGGGGCCCCGCACGGACACGCAGCCGCGGCTCCCCGCGCACCGCCGGCTGCCGGGGAGGGGCCGCCCGCTCGCCCCGCTGCTATGGCAACAGGTCGGGAATGCCTCTGGCTCAGCCATCCCGCTCTCCTCTCCGAAGCGCCTGCTCTGCAGACAGCTCCATTGTCTGCCGGACAGTTGTCTTTCCATCGGCTTCCAGCGAAATAGCCTCTTCCCGAAGACAAAAGGCTCGGCGCAAAGAGACTGAACGGGGCTAAAAGTTTAAAGGGGGAGAAAAATTCCTTTATTTTATGTTTTAACTGTAGAAGAGAGAGAAACTGTAGAGAGAGGAGAAAAATAATTCTGGCTCCTCCTAAGTGATAGTTGGTGAAGAAGGAGAGGGGTCATAACTAGGTTTTGTTGGGATTTGGTAATTGCTTCCTGATGCATCCTGAAACTATTCACAAGGAGACTGGCTCGCCCACAGGACTGTGGCATGATTTTTATCCATGCACAGTCAGGCTGCTGCCAATTGACAACTGTTCACATCATATAATGAGAGATCTGGGTTTCAGTTTGCTTTATGGGTGAACCGGTTTTCATATCTAAAATCATCAGAGTTGACTCCAAGAAACAGTTTTGTTTAGATCCAGCTCAGAGAGCTCAAGTGCAGATTTGCCAAGCGTCAATAGATACCTTGTTTTCCAGAGTTTCCCCCTTATGTTGTGGTGCGGTGGTGATGGAGAAATTTAGGGAGGAGGATACCGCTGAGTTAGTAAATACAGGATTTAATCTTGCAAGCTGTCAGCATTTCTAGAACATTAAAATTCTGGTTCATATAAACACACTCCCAGTACATTCTCTTTTCTTGTCTCAAGCAGAAACATGCTTTCCTGAAGCCAATGGGAAGGCAGAGTTCTCTTTCATGACTTCCAAGTGCTCATATGTGTGTTTCTGAACAAAGCCTACATTCCATGTGAGAAGTTAAATTCAAACTTTTCCATAGGGTGCATATCCTTGTCCACATGACTGGCCTTTTTGTTTCCACCGTTTGACCTTGATGTGACCTAGATGAGTGGTACAAATCTGCAAACTGAAGAGATGCAGTGCGAAAGATCAGAAAACATTACATTACTAAATGAGTTTAGATATTTCTTCTAGACTTGTTAACCTAGTGGAAGTCTTCTGGTGGTACTTTCTTATCTGAGAGCTATTTCTGACATTTCATATAAGTCCTTTATCCAAATAGACCAGACAAAAAACTTTTTTCCCACCCCCATTTTCATAACATACTGAAGCAATTTTGCAGCATTATCTCATGAAGAAAAAAATCTCTTTTCCTAGGACATGATCATTCCTTGAAATGTTAGAATAGAATGCTCATCAGTGAACTGAGAAATCGTTCTTGTCCATAGCAGTGTTGTTCTTAGGTAACTCCTGTCAAATTTCCTCCACCAGACAGTGCCACTATGTAAGATACTGCTTTCGGATATTTTGATTACGCATTAAGTGTTGCCCACTTATTTCTGGAATGTTCATTAGATTTTTTTGTGGGAATACATTAAAATACATATTTCATAATCTGAGTACCTTTTGTTTAAACTCAGTAAAATCCTTATCTTATTATCCCATGTTCCTCATTTCTCTAATCTCTGTTGTTTCCTTTGGGCAGACCTCAGTTCTTTCAGGACTCTTCTGCAAAATCTCACATGGCCCTTCAGAAAGCTGAGCTTTGTTTACAGGGCACAGCAGCTGTGGGGGCCTTGTTGTTTTCCTTCACATTGGTCACATTCTGTGCTCAGCTCTTGTCTCTCTGGCGCCGCCACCAAACCAGCTATGCAGTTTGGTGATAGAGGCAGTAAGGCTTCCTGTCACACTGTCCATACCTCTTTTTTTTTTCCTCCCTAATCTTGTCCTGTACCCTGAAGAGATCTGTTAGGTCCCTTCCACATTTCCAGAATGCAGAAGTCTATTTCCACTTAGCTTTCTGTGGTGTATTTTATATGGGGATTGTCCTGACACTATCAGAGCTCCACCCTGTCCAGCCCTAGTACCCTGCCTGATTCCTACTTCTGGTGCCTCAGGACAGAAATTTTCAGGATTCCCTGTTCCTCCCCTCTCTACATTCCCAGCAAAGGAATGGTGAGCATCGTTTGGGAATGAAATAGGACACACAGCTAAGACTAGGTGGTGATGAAGGTTGCTAAAACTTAAAAATTATAGAAGAAATCAGTTGTCTGAGAAGTTACTCGGGGCTAGCATACAGAAATTTGGACCTTGTATACTCTCTGTTTTGCCTCCAGATGGAATCGTAGCTTGGATTGAAGATGCCTGTTAAAGATGGAAAGATGGGAAGTTTAAATCAGCACAGAGGACTGCAGTATAGGTCTCTTCTTCATTTCTCACCACAACGTTGTGATAACATAATGAGTTACATCTTTCCATTCTTCTCGTGTGGGTTACTTTTGCTCAAACTTTGACACTTAACACAGTCCCATACCTTTCCGTTCACTGTAATCACACCAGCGTGCTCCAAGGGAGGGAGGAAGAAGTTTCTTGTTGGATCATTTCTGTTTGGCTGCTTCTGTGGAATGACCTTGAATAATCCTGTGTACCGTGGCAGCTACACACATACATACGAAAAGGAAAAACAAAACTCCAAATGACATAAGATAGGCAGCAGCCCAGTATTTGGTTCTGTTGATTTCCTGCAATTGTGAATAGCTACACAACAGCTGGGATTTTATGGTGGGAGCCTGGACTGGTTGTGCTAATGGAGTCTCAGGCCTGGAGCAGATGAGTGTGGAAAAGGAGGTATGGCCTCATCAATCACAGCAATATATCGTAAAACAAGCCAGTCTGTCATAGCAGCCTCCCAGGCTGGTCGACAGCAGCCTTGAGGTTGGAGATGCCATGCTGATAACACCACAGGATGATAACAAGACTATGAGACATGGACAGAGGGCTGTATAGCAGGATGATTAATTAAAACGTTTTTGGATGAACAAGCTGACAAGTTTCTGTCTTCCACCCTCTTTGGGAGTCCTTTTGTTATATGTATACAATGGGTGAGCTGGGTCAACTCTGTTATTTTCCAAAGTCAGCTGGAGTTGTTGATGGAACGGTTGTGCTCCTCAGACTGGCAGGGCAGACACAAACTGATGGTGCAGCCGTGCTTTTCATAACACTCTCCAAGACAACCCCTGTAGCATCACTTTTTTTGGAAGGGCAAAAACTGAGATCAGTGTCACTGTAAAGGAGGCTGGAGTTAGGTTACCAGTAGTGGGAATATTTCTTCCTACTATGTTCTGTCTTTCTAAGTTGTCATGCTCAACATATATCTAAAACACATCTTTAAAGGCCTCAAGAGGTGAAAACAGCAGTGCAGCATCCTGACTCAACCCTGCAACCACTTTAGCAACAGACCAGTATGAATTTTGAAGACAATAACAGAACAATAACCAAATAAAGTGGTGCCTATCTGACTGTAAGAAGCATGTTTCACAATCTGTTGCTGCAAGCATTTGCTTTCCAAGGTCTCGATAAGCGTTTTTCACTTGCCTCCAATATTTTTTGGTGGAATCCTCCTTGCCTCTAGTGGACATTTCCCTATTTCTCAGTCTATGGGAGGAGCAAACAGGAAGAAGCAAAAGCCCAACATTTCTCCTTGCAGTTCACAGCCAGTCAGGTATGTAAGAATTGAGCCTTAGCTGTTTACTCCAGTTTCTCCACCCTTCTCTTTGTTTTCATCCAGATACACTCGCTTGCAATGGCCAGTGCACAAAGAACTACCTTGACACACGTAAGTTTTGTCCCAAGGGCCACAGCTTCTACTGTCTACAATTGTTTTATTCCCTACAGGAGCTTTCTTACTTATTCCCTTTATCCTGTATGGTTCCTAGAAAACACATGAGCTTTCACATGACTTATGATAACCTATTTGTCAAACACACATGACAGTAACCATTAACACTTCCCCTTACATCAGTATTTTTGCTTTGCTACAGAGAGAAAACTTGTGGAGCAGAG
>WAAG01011907.1:273067-293869 GCA_013390105.1 Tichodroma muraria | reverse complement strand
CCCCCCAATTACAGTGAAATCGATTAATCCTGGTAGAAAAACTCACAGCATCCCTGAAGTCACAGGAGTGATTAGTCTTGTGCTTGAAAATCCTCAAGAAAAGACCACTTTCCCCTTTCCCAACACATATACAAACCCCCCAACAACTCAGAAGAGTAATGCATAATGATCAGCTGAAAGATTACAATGAATTTTCAGGTTGTCTTCCCCCAGCAGTCACCTGTGTGGATTTTGACTATAATGGTTTGCCTGGTCCCTTTTCACTACAGCAGGTGGCTGGAAGTGGACTCTGTGTTTTAATCATCCTGTAATTGAGTTAGTGAGACAGTGAAGGACTTTTTGAGATTTTTAGAAGGGTTTTTAGATTTTTCAGTATGAAAGGGAAAAAAGCAGTATTGGTTTGAACCATTTATCCCTGTACAGCTTCTCTCATTTCTCTTTCATTAGTCTGGCTTCTGTTGCTATTGTGAAGAGGCACTTAAATATTAAAAGCAAGATTTTGCATCTTTTCAGCATCTTTTGAAATGCTTGGATTTTTAAAAGCCACTTGATACAGTAAATGCATTATTTGTGACAGCAGCTCTTGTGACTTCTTAAAGAGCTTATTGTGTCCAGCTTTGTACTGTACATGATCAAGGAAAATCTCTTGGCACCAGGTGGCTACTACTGAAATTCTTTGATGCTTTATAAGCTGATTTCTTCTAAATTCTTTTTGTAGGCTAGAATACAATCAAATTTTAGGAGGCAGTGTTGTAAACGACCTTAATTCTGTTCCAGAGATTATTTAGAACTTGTTTTATCTTGTCTCAAAGCTCAGGGTACCATGACTTAACACTGTTTACTGTGTTTTGAGCAGTACTTACTTGTTTCATTCCTCTTAGGCAGGAAAAAGCAGATTGACACACATATTTACAAGCTCTTTTTCGAGACAGTTTTTTCTTGATTCTTTGATATATTTTCCTTGTGTGCTGCTGGTCCTGATCGCTCTCATTTGGGCTGTGCTCAGCCCTTACCTGTAGGTCTCCCATTCAGCAAACCTTTAAGGATGGGTGTTGCAGTAGTAGGTCTTAATTCAGTTACCTCCCTGTAGTTGTGTATTATCATTTTGGAGGTGCCCCATGTGTAACACGGCATTCTGGGGCACCTGTATGTTTCAGGATGTCAGGAAGGGCACTGTGGCACCTCAGACCTCACTACATGTCTGCCTGGGTACTTGAATCTGATTCCTTTTCAAGCAGTCCTAAGTCTTGTATCTAGACTGCCAATTCTTGCCATGAATATGGTGGTGTTATTGAGGATTAGTGTTTATCCTGTGTTTTTGGTCATATTTCAAACACTTGAAAAAAAATTCTACGTGTCTGTAAATCCCTTTGCAATTTTAACCAAGTTGTTGGATAGAATAACTTGTGTTAACTAGGTGGCACCCTTTTTTCCTGCCCATTGCAGTGGGGGTGGAGTAGAGGATTTTTAAAGGTCCTTTCCAATCCAAAACATTTTGTGATTCTGTGATTCCATCTGTACCCGCATTTTACTGCTGTCAGACACAAAGTAAAAGGAGGCCCTGCAGATTGACTTAATGTGCCAAAATGCTGAAGTATTAACCTGCATAAAATCATCTCCATAAGTGAAAAGTGTTGGTACTTTTTTGTTTGTTTCCACGTTACAGAAAACATAGTGTGAATTTATTATGTGCAAACACGTATTTTACAAGTCTCTTCCTAGGACTGCACCTGAAAGCAGATAAATATTTATTATACCCAGAGCCAGAAATCTCTTCAATTCACTGAATACGGTGACTTGCTGGGTCAACATTACCTTTTGGATATAAAAACTTCCTGAACTTCCTCTCTGCATTTAAAACCTTGAATTCAAATTAAAACAGTTGTGCTCTGTGGGCTTTTAAATTATGCACCTTCTGTTACCCAATAAATCTGTGCAGTGGTGAGTTGTGTGGTCACACTTCACTTCTTACTGACATCATCTTTGATTACACAAGCAAAAATTGATTTGAACTAATCCCCAAAGTCATCCTATTTGTGCCTTAGGTAGATGTTTTTTAATGTTTGTCCTGTTTTTTCTGCCCATGTGTTTCATAAAATCATAGAATTATTAAGGTTGAAAAAGACCTCCAGGATTGTTGAGTCCAACTGATAGCCCAGAACCACTGTGTTCACCACTAAACCCTGTTCCCAAGTGCCACCTCTTCATGTTTTCTGAACACCTCCAGAGATGGTGACTCTACCACTTCCCTGGGCACCCTTTCAGTGAAGAACTCTTTCCTAATATCCAATCTAAACCTCCCCTGGTGCAACTTGAAGCCATTTCTTCTTTTCACTTGTTACCTGGGAAAAGAGCCTGATCCCCCACCTGACTACACGCTCCTGTCAGGGAATTGTGGAGAGTGAGAAGGTCTCCCCTGAGCCTCCTTTCCTCCAGACTGAGCCCTCCCGCCTCTCTCAGCTGCTCCTGGTGCTGCAGAGCTATTCCCTGCTCTGTTGCCCTTCTCTGGACTTGCTCCAGCCCCTCCATGTCCTTCTGGTAGTGAGGGGCCCAGAACTGAACACAGCACTCAAGGTGCCTCAGCAGTGCAGGGGACAATCACTGCCCTGGTCCTGCTGGCTGCACTTTTCCTGGTACAGGCCAGGTGCCATTTGCCTTCTTGGCCACCTGGGCATTTGCTGGCTCATATTCAACTGGCTCTCACCACTTCTGCTTGTCATTTATCTGTATCAGTTGTCAGCTGAGGGGCAGGGCCAGTGTTTTCATACTCATCTTACAGTGCTTAGTACAGTGCTTAGCACACTGATCTTTCAGACAAGTCCCTTTTATGTAATTCCTTGAGGCATCCAGGCACTCTTGGGTATGAGCTTTGTTCCTGAAAGAACACTGCAGCAGCTGTGGCCTGCAGATGTGCAGCAGGCTATTTCTCTGGGAGCAATGCCATGTTTTTCATCCCACCTGATAACAGTCAAGTGAAGGCTGAGCACACTGAGATGGATTTCAGGCTTTACCTTTCTGACTGTGTTACTTTTTCCCTGACATTGCCTACACATAGTCATGCTGAGGGAACTGTTCCTTATCACCCTGTCCAGAGGCCTTTTTGAAACTTGCTGTTCTGAGAGTTCTTAACTTTTTCTCACAAGAAGCCTCTGAGTTATGTGTTACAAATTGCTCTGATCTGCACTCGTTATGTAGTGGTCTCTGTCAGCAGAGAAACTCCCTCGGAGTAGGGGTATGATGAGCCTTAATGTTCTGCTGTCCAACTTGTAGTGTCCAAACAGCAACCTGTTAGACCATTATGGAGAAGGAACAGAGCTTTCTTTATTCCCAGCATGATCCAAACCATCCCACCTATCTCCACATAGTAATTGGAAGGCAAAGTTGCAGGCTCTCTTAGTTGCAGGGCTTTCCAGGGGTACTTGGCAATTCCTCCCTGTTCATGTGAAACACTAGTGCAGTGTTACCTTTGTTTTACTGATAAGCAAAACTTGGTCACATTGCTTTGCCTGCACTTTTCCCTTTGTTCCATGGTTTCTTTGTTTCACTGCTGAGTGTACACCTACCTGTCAGTCAGTTCTCTGCTTTCTCTCACAAAGAGCACAGCAGAATACAGGGTGCAAGGACAGGGAGAGCAGGCCAGGGATTTCCTTCTAAAAAGCAGCACAAGAAAAACTGATTCCCCCCTCCCACCCTAAAAAGGTTCTGTATGTTTTAAGCAAGTCTGTTTGGAAGCTACCTCCCTAAGTAAATGAAGGGAACTTGTTTTCTAGCAGAATTCTGCCAGGCAGATCTGTGTGTATCTTTCTCTGCCAGACTTGAGTAGCTTAAAATGGGTTTTCCCATCTTGATGCTTAAGTAATTTCATCCAATCTGAGTGATCTTCAGGAGTCCTGGATTTTGCTAATGAGTAACAGTGATAGCAACTTAGGGTATTGTGTGCCACTGTGGAAATACTGCCTACAGGGTCTGAAACATGGCTGTGCTTCTGGGTGGTACAATATGACAGAAAATTGTGTGGTGTCCCTTTTATCATGCATCTTAATGCCCATGTGTAACTTGGAACAATTATGTACGTTTCTCATGTTCAGTATGGTTCTGACAAGTCCTCCTAGTCAGTAAGCTTCACTGTGGTCTAGGCAATGACATCTTTTTCTCTGTTTTTTTTAGTCTCCCAGAGTGAAAGAACCTGTACAGAATTCAGAGGTAAGTTATAATTGCAAATGGCTTCTTGAAAAGATGGCTTCTAGTTATTGCTGTTGTTTCAAGGATCATGCATTATTAGCCTTTGAAAGCAATATTGTGTGAAGTAGAAGCCAGTATCTAGCTGAGCTCTGTTTGAAGAGCTCTCTATAAAAGGAATCCTTGGCTATGTGATGACAAGAGCTCTTCTTGAGGTAAGTTTGTTGTATGTCTTGTTAGCTTGCTGTGGCAAAAGTCTGTTTGTTGCAAGGTAATGAATTGATCGTAAGAATAATCTAAGCAAAACAACTGTTTTATTTCCTCCTTAAAAATAACTCAAGCTACACAGACCAAACAGAACACAACTTTAGGATGTCTGGTTTGCATTGTCTGTTTCTCTGGTTTGGAACCTGTGCTCAGAACTGTGAAAGAATTCTGTGGTAGTATTTGATAGCAAGCACAACTTCAGTTGCAATTTATCATCTTTCTTCAGTTCTGAACTGTTTCTTACATTAGGAATATTAGTATGTCTCATCTTTCAGTGATAGGGACAGCTTATCTGTCAGAGACTGTGTTATGTCTGACTTTTCCCTACCTGTGTTGAAAGATAAACAGAGCTGTCTCCTAGAAATTAGTCTTGGGTTGGGCTGTCCTGTTCTTCCTTGATTTGTTTCCAAGAAGTGCTTATAAAGGGAGATTTTGAGAAAGACTACAGTTCTGGCACTGTAATATGACACAAATTTTAAATTAAAAGCTGAAAACCAGAATCACTTTGGGATGAGTTTTCCCACTGGATGTCTCCTGTTCAGGTTTCCAGCATTGAAGGTGATTTATATTTCCTACAACTGTTAGAGTAAGCTGGAGGGCATAATTGAAGTGCCATCAAGCTGACAGTTCTTTGGCTCCTATGGCAAAATTGGTTTACCTCTTGAATAACAAGGGGTAAAAAGGAGATTAAACTTCCATTTAGCTCTTTTCCCCCACCCTCAAATTAATTTCATACGGGGTGTTTTTGGTTGGTTGGTTGGTTTTGTTTTTTGCAAGAGACTAAAATAAAGTCCAATCCTAAATCTTCTCTAGTGTGATTTGAAGAACTCTGAATTCACTTTCCATTGGTACCCAAATTACTCTGACATTTGCTTGGTGAAAGGCTCAGCTGTCAATAGTTATCTATCTCACTGCTTTGCTGGGTTTTGTTCTCTGAAAGGAGCTACAAGTCAAAGCAGGGCTGCTCTGCTCTGAGGGCATGGCTACTTGGAAATGTAAGTAAGATTCCAGGAAAGAGGGAGACTGAAGGATAGGACGCTCTCATCCCAGCTGGATATATCTATGTACATGCAGCCTTGCCACAGAGTGTAATTTTTGTCCAAGATCCACAGCCATGCTGGTATCTTGGTTTACTGGTGAGTAAAACTCGCAAATGTCAGGACAGAATGGGTCCCTGGACACATTAAGGACACATTAAACCCCTGAACACCAACTTGGCATCAGCGTTAATGTCCTGGAGGCCTGGGAATGCCCTTGGCACTGAACTTCTCTAAGTGATTTATGTGGCAGATAAGCACTTCTGGAAAAGCTGGTGCTTGAGTCAGAGCACTCGAGTTCCTTTTCTCACTAAAACTCCTTTTTGCTTGAAGCTGTTTCCATCAGCTGAGCCTCCAGGTCCTTCACTCAATGCTCCAGCACAGGCACCTACTGAACTACCTCAGGCTGCAGGACAAGCACCTGCACAACCTCCAACTGCTGTACCTCCACCCAGCCAGGCTCCTCCAGCAGCCCCAGCCCCAGCAGCAGCAGCCCCAGCCCCAGCAGCAGCAGCCCCAGCAGCAGCCCAGGTAAGAGCAGACACCGTTCCTGCCAGCCCTCAAGTTTGCCCTTAGCTGTTCTCTTCCAGATGTGCTAGAACAGTCTGAAACAGTGGAAGTTTGACATATTCTTGGCAACATTAAAATAGGTTTAGTACTTAAATCAACCCCCTTCAAATCTCTTTAAAAAGGCCAGTATTTAACCCCAGAATTTTATGCAACAGTTGAAACACCAGCAGCAGTGAAGGCTGGGGCAGTGTTGGTGTCAGTGACACCTGGGATATGTGCTAGTGGAAGATCAGCCACTAGTGCCCAATGCCTTATTTATTGGTGGCTTGTCCTAAGCTGAACTTCATGAACTGGTGTCAGCGTGTTCTTTGCTATAGCTCTTAGTGTCAGTATGCTCTTTCTTGTATCCCTACATATGTTCTTCCTCACAGCTCTCTGTCAGTGTTACTCTTTATGGCTCTCCTCTGGTTCTTGTTGCTCGCTGGTTGCTCTGGGCTTCTCCATGAACCCTTGTTTGTTTTCACTGACCTGGTGGTTTTCAGCTTCAACAGAAACCAGGTTGTGATCAGAAGCCCTGAGCTGCATTGCTGGGCCAAAAGCACCTTGGAGTAAAATGCTGGTCTTAAACAAAGGGTTATTTTCTTTTTCTCTTGTGAAAAAAACAAGTGATCTAGATGAAAAACATTTGGTCAAGACTTCTATGCTTAAATTATTAGCCTGGTGTTGTGTCTGTCTTGTTCCTGCAGGTATAAAACCCTTTCCTCAGCGTGGGCAGTACAGGTGACTGACCCCTCTCTGTTTCATTTTTTGGTGGGGATTGAATAACACTTAGCTCTGTACTGGAAATATCACAAGTGCAGGGCAGCTCCAGGATCCTCCCTACTGGAAATCTGCTGCTAACCAATATGAAATTATTTGATTACATGTTCCAATGGTTACTAAGAAGTAATTTAGAATTGAAAATAGGCAGCTATAAAATTGCTGCTAGATGCTTTTAAAGCCTTTGATTTCATGGAAAAAAAGGGTAACTGAGAGTACATGCTAATCTGCCAATTAAATTTTTTCCTGATACAGTTGTATTAGGTTTTTAAATCAGATGTTTGGGGCAAGGATTAAAACATAGGAGGTCTTGAAGCTGTCATGAATATTTGAAAACCTTAAGTTTTAATGCAAAGCAAGTAATCTTTTTACATTTAGCACTTCTGAAGTCTCCTGCCATTTTGGCATTATTCCAAGTTGTGCAGCTTTTGCTCTTTGAGGCAATTGCAGAGACCCTCCTGTTTAAGTGTGACATTTTCCTGGTTCATTGGTCTGTCGTCTTTCTCACTGTAGTGCCATGATTCCAGTGATGAGTTAAACTTTTACTTGTATCTATAGTTGACCAAGGTTATCTCTAGTTTTAAAACCAGAGCAAGGGATTGTTAACCTGCTTTAAAATTATGTAATCCTATTGCAGGCCCCACCTACAGCCCCTGCTGCAGCTCCGGTACAGGGAGATGTGAGAGTCCCCATCAACCTTGTATTAAGGTTAAGGTAAGGACACAAAACTGACCTGTTAACATGAGCCTTTGTAGAGAGGTCCACTGGCACTTTTCTGTGGCTTTTAATTAATAGGGTGGTGGTGAAGTGTTTGTCAGCTTGGATTTCATCTGTTCTTCTGAAACTGCGACCTGGAAAAGCAGTTTATCACATCTGCTTCAGTTTGGCAAAACCTGTGTATTGAAAGAGGTTTTGGTATTCCTGTAAATATTGCTAAACTCTCGTGGAGTGGCAAGGAGGAATTAGCTGGGTTCCCTAAAAGGATTCAGGGATCCAGGGGTTCTGGCCTTGTGCTGGACCATCTTAGTCTTCATGCACAACTTCAGATTTCAACCTGTTCTGAGAGTGAAGAACTTTTACCCAGTTCAGGGAAGTGGATTCTGGTCTGTGTCACTAGAAACAGGCAGAAAAAAGGATTTTTCTATGCTCATTACACATACTGCTGTTTCTCATTGAAAGAACCTGCCTGTCATCTCTGGAGGCATCCTGGTTGTTGGTAGGCATTGGAGTGGGGATTCTGAGCATCACTTCCATAATGTGTGTGCATCGGCAGCCAGTGAACACTTCCCTCCTCTGAAACATGTGCTCCAAGGATGTCTCTGCTGAGGAATGAGAGTTGCTGAGACAGTGGAGCAGCGTGGCCTTGTACCAGAGAGGTGGCACTCACCTATCCTGGACTGGCCCAGGCTCTGTCAGATTGGGAGGCAGACTGTGCTGCTTCCACATGCACGTCCAAGTGATGAGTTTCTGCCTTTGAGGGGGTAGAATGCGATGAATTCACAGACTGATTATTCAGTAACAGCACTCTCTTTTGGCCACCTATCATGCCATGAAATGGTCTCTTTTATATAAAATTCTCTTCTTTCCACAGGAATTCAAATAAAGAGCTCCATGATATTCGGTTTGAATTCACCCCAGGGAAAGGTGAGCTGGTGGGAAGTTCCAGTGTGTGAAGGGGAAGTTTTGTGTTCGGTGTTGTGCTGTTGTGTGTCTGTCCACAGTGCCTTCTTAAAGGGCTTGTTGTGATTGGGCTTGGAGCACTGCTGTAAAACTCATGGATATGGCTAAAGTACAGCACTTTAGTGAATTCACAGCACCTGGTGTGCACCCTGATATCTGTCTTTTGTAAAGAGCACTTGTGCTATTTGGTTTGTACAAGCTCCTTTAGGTTTCTGTGTGGTGCCTTCACCAGCTGGACAATTTCTGCTTTGGTGATGGCTCTTGGGTTTTTGTCTAACAGATACTGCAGATGGTGTGTCTCAGGAGCTCATTTCAGCAGGTCTTGTTGATGGCAGAGATCTGGTAATAGGTAATTATGAATTATTTTTTCTGCTCTAACCATTTCAGTCATTTTTGCTTGCTAAAAATGACCTGTTTAGTGGGTAGTATGAAAATTTCCTCTGGCCTTGATTCTCTACCCCAGTGGCTCTGTACAACTGCTGTCAATTCTGGTGACAGTTATGTGCCAGCATGTAGGCAACCCTCAGTTCACAAGATGATTTAGTTGGTAACATTGTGAAGTAAATGTTCCTTGTAATGCAGAATGAAGTCTAATTGATGCATTAGCCAAATCATCATCTGACAGAGATGCATCACCAAACTGCTGTGCAAGCCTGTCCTGCTCACAGGTCCTGTGCAAGAGAGCTCTGAGACTGGAATCAGCCAGGCTTTTTGGGTTTAATTAGGGCTGAGGAAGGAAGTGTGAGGTGCACGTGCCCTGGGGCAGCAGCACGAGTTGTGTGGGGGGAACAGCTGCCTGAAACAGAAGTTTGCCAAATAAATGTATCCTCCTGTGCAGCAGGTGAGACTTTTAAACTGTCAGCTCTGCCTTGTGTGTTCCAACTGCAGCAAGCAAAGCTGTTCCTCGTACACAGGAAAGCTGCTAGTGCAAAATTAACTGGATTTCCAGTTGCAGTTGAGCATTTATTTAGTTATTAGTTTATTGGTTGAGCATTGATCCCATCACATCCTGGGAAAAATAACTACCTCTGAAAGAGTAATGTAGTAGCAATGACAGCATTTTCACAGTTCAAAGCCTTAGGTTTAAGTAGGCTGAGTCTGAGACCTAAACCTTTCCTTATCACTGTAAAAATTCAAAGTTTGTTTAGTAATAGAAAGAGGACAAATGAGTTTGGGATGTCTTTCTCCAGCCTGTCCTAATATTTGCCTGTTTTCTTCGTGTCTGTGTGATTTCAGTTGCAGCTAATTTGCAGAAAATTGTGGAAGAGCCCCAGGCAAACAGATCCATCACTTTCAGACTGGTATTTATTCCTGTTCCCTAATTGATCAAGTTGTCCCTTGCAAGGAGAAGGCATTGCATGTAGATGTCTACTGCAGGCATCTGATGTATGCACTCTAAATCCTCCCTTCTTTTCCAAAGCTTCTTACTGCTTGTATAACTGTAGGCACTGCAGGCTCCCTGCTTGTATCCTTTGAGTAGCACCTGGGATAAAAAAGCATGAGATGATGTGCTAATAAATATAAATATGTTGCAAAGGGGTATTTTTGGGGCTGGGGATATGCCGAAATATTTCAAGGCAGGTGGATGGGCTAAGATTTACCAGAGACTCCTTACTTGGAGGAAGAGAATGAGGGAGGGTCCAGATACATTGTCCCTGAGGAGGAAATGGGGAAATTAATTTTTCCTTTTTTCTTAAAGGAAAATAAAAGAGTGGTGGGCCAAAGAAGAGAGCCAAAACTGAGTAGAGCAGGTGAATCTTTCAGAGGTGGTGAAATTCAGGGGGAGTTACAGTGGCAAAGCGAAGGCATAGCCAGGTTATTGGGAGTGAAGCAGTAAATGCTCTTATTATTTACTTCTCCTGTAAGGAGTTTTCACTTGTTTTGCCCCAGTTACTGCACATATAATGTCTAGCTGGAGCAGACATTGGCAAAACTTCAGTCCCAGCCCTTCATAGTTTCCAAAAAAAAAAAAAAAAAAAAAAAAAAAAAAAACAAACAAAAAAAAAACAAAAAAAAACCCCAAAAAAACCCAAAAAAAACCCAAAAAAACAAACATGCAAAAGCACTCAATTTTAACTTTGGGTAGCGCGAGTTGTGGAATACAGTGCAAAGCTGTCCCATGTCTGCTTTCTTCCCTCTCCCTGTCTGATACACCTGCTTGTGGTTTCTGCTGGAAGGTAGAGCATGTGTGTTGCTATGTGGATCTCTGTTCCCTGTTTCAGGCATCTGGTGTCGACGGCTCAGAAATTCCGGATGATGGCAAACTTATAGGATTTGCACAGCTCAGCATCAGCTAAACATTGGTCCCAGGAGATGCTTCCCAACAGAGAACCCACATGTGCATATTCGTAATGCTTCTGTTAGCCTAAAAAAAAAACCACTACTGCCAAAGAATTGAACTACAGCCCCCTTCCTAGAAGCTTTAACATTTTCCTTAATAGGATCACAAACCTTCCTGAAATTACCGATGACGTTTACACCTTTTGTAAACAACTCTCATGTTTTTGTATCTGTCATCTCAAACATGCAGACCCAACACATCATTGCCTGCATGTTCATTTTATTATTGCCTTACTTTAAAGAAAAATACTACTGAGTACGAAGCAGGGGGTTCCACTGCTCTGATGATCTTGCCTAAGTGTTTGCTTACATGTGGTTTCATTTTTTTTCACTTGCTATTTTTGCACAAGTTTTAATACTGAACGGATTTTTTTCTTTTTGGTTCTTTACCTGCTTCTCCTTCTATCTGAAACACCAATATACATGTTGTTTGGGTCACCTGGAGTGCTGAGAAATCTGCTTCTCTTTGGCTGTGTGTTTAAAACTGCTGGTTTGAGTGCTTGCACCTGAGAAAGCAAGCAGAGTCTTAACCCACAGGAGGGAGAGCTGCCTTCCCTTGTATTTGTGTTTTTGAGAAGTTCCTTAACTTTGAGGTGTTAGAAGTCAGCTTCCCTTTGTAAACTGCCTTAATTTTTTTTTTTTTTTCTTTATCATTTTGGTTCTCTCCACATGAGTGCCAGGCATGGCATGAGGGCTGAACCTTTTAATTTACATACAGCAGTCCTTCCTGCTGCTTTCATTCTGCATCTTAGACGTAGTCTGTTCTTGAAGCAGACCAGGGAGCCATTGCTGCCTGGAAACTGGTCACTCAGATGATGAACACAATATCCATGGTCACAGGGAGAGGAGATCTGTGTCACTCTGCCTTTGGAACAGATGCACTTCCAAGTGTCCCTGAAACCCAGTTTGGTCACGCCTGGCTGGCCTCCCAGCGTGTTCCCCAGTCCTTTGCAAGCTGGTCCCCGTGGAACCATCCCTGTCGTGTTTTACAGCAATAAAGAATCGCCAGTAGAGCGGCCGTGCCGGGCCAAAGCGGGCACTGGGTTTGTCCCTCCTGCGCTCAATCCCTTGGGTCGTCGGGCTGCGCCTCAGCCCAAGCCTCGACGTTTGATCAGGATGTCACTGCACCCCTGTCACACACGGATTTAGCTTTTCTTTCCATGTGGTGTTGAAGTTGAGTTTCTACATGAATAATATAAATTATGCTCTGAGTTTGATAAGAGACACTTGTAATGCAATATGTGAATAATAAATGGTGTTGACTTTTTTTTTTCCTACTGTTTCACAGTTGGCCTTTGTAATCGCTCTTGGCTCTGGAGTGTTTTCTACACAGAAATTGTAAGTCTGTAATTTAACATGCAGATGGAAATGTGCTTTGTTTCCATCAGACACAAACAATGCAGAAACAGAGCGGAATGACTAGGTTCAATTAGGACTTTTGTTCTGTTGGTTTTGTTTTTGGTTTGTTTTTTTTTTTTTAATTTCCAAGTCTTCAGATGAACAATCTGTATTTATATCTTGTTCTCTATGAGCAGCTGTGGAAGCTTCCTGAATTGTGCATGTTCTTTTTTTACCGCCCCTGTTGCTTGTAGCCTCTGGGTGGATATCAGGTGTGTCCCCATGGGCTGTTTGCAGCCCCATGGCTGGTGACTGGAGGGGAGGGAGAGGAAGATGAGAATTTGGGAGTGAGATCATCCTGGGGTGCTGAGGTGATGCCCTCTAGAGCCCAGGAAGTGAGTGCCTGACAGCAGGGAGTTGGTGGTGGCTGGGTTGGCCAAGTGTGTTGGCACCATTCCCTGTTGTCTGACACAAAGCACTCCCTACGGTGTCCCCCATTGAGCTTGTTGGCTTGGGAAGAGCAGGCTGGCACCTTGATTTTCCCGTCACCCTGTGCTCAGTGTGGATGTGTTGGGAGCCTTTAGGATACAGAGACAAGGTAGCTGTGGTACAGTATTATTTTTCCCTCTGCCTGCATGCCCTGGGGACCTCCTTGTTCATTTGTGTACTGGTGCTGAGGAAGGTTAGGACTCAAACTGCTCAAATGGAACAATGCAGCATCTATTTATTGTTATTCCCCATTTTCCCAAAGCCAAGACTTAGAGAGCTTGAGCTCACGCTAACCCAAGGTTCCGTAGTTCTTTAATGGAGAAAATAAGTGAGGAAGAAGCTGATGGGTTTTGCTCTATAGATCTCCAGATCTTTTGGGTAGGGATCCAGAATATTTACTTGGGCTATTACAGTGCTAGACAACTGTCTTTTCTGATGTTGTTCCAGTAAGTGCCAATGCTGTTCATAATTGTTTTCCAGTGTCATTAAGAATTTGGGTTTTGTGCAAATTTCTGATCTGAACCTGGAAGCAGGTGGTAATTTTAAGTTAGTTCCTACTTTTAAGGACAATGCTCTGTTAATGAAAACGGATCCTCTTCACAACTTTGGTGTATTGTAGATTATAATGGAAGATGTAAAATAGTCAGGCTTTTTTTCCTTTTTTGGACTTTGTATTTTACTGCATGTGTCTAATTTTTAATCAATAAAGAACAAATTGTCCATTGCCAGGTGTTTGATGTGTGGTTTGCTCGTCACTGGGTTGGATGGTGTGTCTTGAGGAGGGGGTTTGTCTGAGTGGTGTCTGCAGCCCCTGGGGCATTTCTGTTTGGGGTGGTGGGAGGTTTGACAGCCCTCAGGAAGACTCGGTGGGGAAAGGGAGATCAAGCCCAGGCTGGATGGGACTCTGAGTAACGTGGTCTGGTGGCAGGTGTCCCTGCCCGTGGCAGGGGGTTGGAACTGGTTGAGCTTTAAGGTGCTTTCCAACCCAAACCATCCCATGAGTGCAGCTCTGCCGGAGTTGTGTGCAGAAATGGAGCCAGGAGGGCACTCAGGATGGTGCCCTGAGAGCTTGTCTCCAGCTGAGAGGTTTGCTCCAAGCTCTGCATGCCTTGTGCAGCTGGGAATGAGTTTCCCCTATACAGGAATGCCTCAGGATGATGCAGGCTGGTGTGAAAGTGGGAGAATTTATACCCTGACAAGTGGTGGAAGCATGAACTGCACTCCCTCCTCCACAATAATTGTTCTTTGTGGGTGCCCTGGTCAACCCCAGTGGGGCATCCATGGTCTGTTTTCCAGTGTGATTTACAGTGCCCTTCTCATGGATCTGTGGGCAGTGGGAGTATCCAAGTGGCTCTTGGGCACCTCATGGACATCTCAAAGGGGCCCCAGGCAAATGCTTTTCCTACCTGAGGGACGGGCTGAGCAGTGCTGGCCTCACATTCTCAATGATCATTTAAAGCGTTTGGGCCTCAGGCACCGTTGCCCTGAGTCAGATTTCTCCCATCCCTTTACCCATTCCCCCAAGTCCTCACTGCATTTAGCCCCCAGCAGCCTGTAGGGTGGCCCAGAACTAGAACTGGTGGGAAGGGGGGACATCCTGGACCTGGCTTGCTTGTGTTGCAAAAGATGAAGGAAATGGCAGCTCCCATCCCCTGGAATCACAATGACCTGGGTGCCCTTCCTCATCTCTGGTTCTGCCCATCCATTAACATAATTCCCTTTATTCCTCTGGGCTATTCCCAGCTCTGCATCACGCTGGGCTCGTTTTGGCCCCTCTGAACCTTGCTTTCCTGAGTGGTTCAGCAAATGCAGCCGTTGCAGTCACTGTGGAGAAGAGTCTGTTCCCTGTCAATGCCACCTGGCCCTGGCAGAGGAGGTGGCCCAGGTTCTGTGAAACAGGGGTCCTTCTGCTCCAGCCAGCACTGGATCTTCGTGGGTGGCACAGGGATGATTAATATATTACGTGGTGTACTTCTAGTGACTGCCTATGACTGCAGAGCTTATCTGAGGTTTAAACATTAATTCCAGCCCTCTGGGAAGTCTGTCCTAGCACTGTCCTGTCCCAGACACAGCTACCAATGTCAAGTGTTGGGGAAATTTTGAAAGCAATTGGTGATTTTGGGCGATTCCAGAAATGCCTGGTGCTGCTCTCCGTGATCCCCTGCCTCAGTGTGGCTTTCCACCAGTTTTGCCAGCTTTTCATGGTCCCATATGTGCCTCACCACTGTGACACCGGCTGGATCCGCGCCGTCGGCCCCAACCTGACGGAGGAAGAGCAGCTGAACCTCACCCTGCCCCGGGGCGCGGACGGGCAGTTCGAGCAGTGCTCCATGTACTCCCCGGTGGACTGGGACCTCGATTCCATCCTGGCCTATGGGCTCAACGACACGGAGAAGTGCAGCAGTGGCTGGGTGTACCCCTCAGAACAGCCACCCTCCCTGCTGACCGAGGTCTGTATTTGCTGCTTGAGGTGCTGGGATGTGGAAGGGACGGGAACACCCAAACGGCCACAGTTCCCCAGAGCTGGTGCCTGACCATGGTGCAGTTGGGATTTACAGCAGGTGTGGGTTGGGGACCTTGGCTTCACCACGCAGGCCCCTGGTTGGTCCTGGAGAGGGTGCAAGCTGTGACAGAGGTGCCAGTGGGGAGATGAATCACTCCTGGAGGCACCTCCTGCCCCTGGGTTTCCCCATCCCTCTGCATACAGGAGTTAACCTTTCCAACTTAATATATGGAACGGTTTGGCTCAGAAGGGTCCTTTGAAAGTTATCTAGTCCAACCCCCAACATCACAATTGTTAGCTGAGAAAGATGCTAAATTAAGATAAAGGAGAGTGGGTTTAGATTAAAAATTAAGAAGAAATTCTTCACTGTGAGGGTGTTGAAGCCCTGGCATGGTTGCCCAGAGAAGCTGTCCCATCCCTGGAAGTGTTCAAGGCCAGTTTGGATGGGGCTCTGATCTACCTGGTCTAGTGTAAGGTGCCCTGCCCATGGCAGGAGAGTTCAAATTAGACGATCTTTAATGTCCCTTCCAACCCAAACAATTTTATGGTTCTATGATCCTTCCTCTGTCACTCTTTCCATTGATGTCCTCTGGATTCTGGCAATTGCAGGACACCCAGGAGTCAGCATTGCTCCTCTGGGAGGTCAGGTGGTCTGGCAGGAAGCAAGCTGCTGCTTCTGTCCCCAGGCCCACCTAAAGCAAAATTTGCTAACCAGGAGGCTCCCCTGGGTTGGCTGGGCTGGATGAGGGAGACTCCTGCAGGTCCCAGTGCACAGGACAGGGACCCCACTGAGTGCCCCAAGGGCTCGTCCCACTTCTGATTTGTGTGCCCTGAGCATACTGTGGGGATTCACATCCTAGGAAGAGGGGATACCAAAGCATCTGTTTCTCCTTTCTCCAGTTTGACCTGGTGTGTGACAGGAAGGACCTGAATGACATTTCCCAGGCCATCTACATGGCAGGGCTGCTCCTGGGATCCATGATCTTTGGGCCTCTGAGTGACAGGTGAGGAGCCACAACCCGCTGGGTCTGTGCAAAGCCAGCACAGCACAGACCAGGAGGTGTGAGCCTGTCTGGACCGTGCACCCTGCGCATTTTGTCACCACTTCTCACTGGCAGGGACCCTGACCAAAGTCCTCAGGTCCCATGAGTACATGGCCACACAGGAAGGGGAAGGGAGAGAGACACAGCGTGTGTGTACAGTGCTTCACTTGTCACCCCACAGTCTACTCTGAGCCTTATCATGGTGATAAAAATCACTGTATAACCTGCTGGGCTCCTTGCCATCTCCATGGGGTCTCTCCAGACTCAGATTGTGTCTTCCCTGTTTCTCCCCAGGATCGGCCGCCGCCCAGTCATTCTGATCTCCGTCTTCCTCCAGGGCTTGTTTGGCCTGGGAATTGCCTTTGTGCCTCATTTCTATGTGTACATAGCCTTCAGGTGTATCGTGGGGGCCTCCGTGTCAGGGATCACCATGACAATACTGGCCTTAGGTGAGTAGGATGCCCTTGCCCTGGGGAATCTCAAGATGCAATAGAAGTCTTCACAAAAATAAAAATATTCATGTTTAACTAGAAAAACACCGTGGCAAGGACAGGTCTTGATCTTCACAGTTCTATGGTACTTTGGCAACTTCTCAGCCCTCAGTCAGAGCTTTGGGGAGCATCCCTCCCCAGCCAGTGCTCAGAGAAGGGCAAGGGGACAGTCTCCCAGCACAGGAGGTCAGTCTAATCCTCACTTCCAGAGCATTTCTTCTCAAGGGAAACAGTGTTTGCCTCAGGGGAAATCATTTGGATGACTCTGAGCCTTCCTTCTTCTTTTCAGCTACAGAATGGATTGGTGTCTCCTCCCGGCCAAAAGCAGTGCTCACTTCTCACTGCTGTTTTGCCATCGGGCAGATGATTTTGGCTGGTTTGAGCTATGGGATTCGCAACTGGAGGCTGCTGGAGATTGCAGGATCTGTTCCTATGTTTGCCTTTTTCTTCTGTATTGGGTAAGTAGGATGTGGACAGAGCTCCTGCAGACATGGCAGCAGTGTGATGGTGTGAGTGAGGAGGTGGCAGCAGCTCAGAAGCAAGCTGGGTCCTTGCCATTGGAGTGCAGGTGCTGGAGGAGCTGCTGCAGAGCTCAGCACACCTCCCTGGGGCACTGGACTGCTGAGAGCAGCTGCTGCTTTGCTTCAGGTCTCCAAATTTAGAGCCTACATTTAGGCTATTAGACCCATTGATCCCATGGGCCACGCACTTCAGAGTTGGACTTGATGATCCTTGTGGGTCCCTTCCAACGCAGAAAATTCTGTGGTTCCATGATCTGATTCTGTGGTGGCCAAGGCTTGCTGGACATGGTCCCGGGGAAAGGGGCTGTGGGGGAGCTCAGCAGGACACAGCAGCATGTGCTGGCCTCCCCTCCTGGCAGGGTGCTCCCAGAGTCAGCTCGCTGGCTGGTGACCAAAGGCAGAATCGAGGAAGCCAAGAAGGTGCTGCAGAAGGCGGCAGCCACCAACAAGCGCAGCCTCCCGCCAGAGCTCCTGGAGCAGGTACTGGGGGGTTCTTGTCCTCAGACACTGCCCCGGGCCTTGCAGCAGCCCACGGAGCTCAGCCCATCCCAGAAACATCTCTCCATTCCCGCTGGCCATGGGCTGGCCGTGGGCTCGGGGGGACTCCAGCTCCAGCTGACTTACACAGGGACGAGGTCAGGGAAGAGGCCCAGCTTCTGCTTAGTTTCTGTTTCCGTACAGAAATGCCTGAAGGGGAGTTCCCTCCTTGTCCACCCCAAAGTTCCTACACTGGGGAGATCTTCATCCTGAGGAACCTCCCAGTCCCCAGCCCCTGTGCCGGGCACCCAGAGTGCAGAGGCAGGAGCCCAGTCCCACTGGGCTGCCCTCCCTCCCAGAGCACTGGGGGTCCCAGACCTGTCCCACCGAGGCTTTCCATGGGCTGCAGGTGGAAAAGGAGCTGGACATGGGTTTCCTTTTCCTGCTCTGACTCTTTGACCTTCTGTGTTTTGAAGTTGAAGCCTGAGAAAGAGGTCAAGTCTGGAAATTTCCTGGATCTGTTTCGGAAGAAGCACCTCCAGAAGGTGACTTTAATCATGTCATGTGCCTGGTAAGACATTCCATGGTCCCTCTGTCAAAACTACTAGGTGAAAGAAAAGAAGGGATTGACAATTAGTCATTAAGAAATTCACCTTGTGGATTTTGAGTGTTATTTGATGTGTGTTTCTGCTTCTGCATCTTTAAGATGCTTTTTGGGAAAGGTTGTAGCATTTCCAGCTTTGGCAGGCCTGTGGTATTCCTCTGGTTTTACATCTCCTCAGAAATGCTGTGGCTTGGTCAAAATGTCGTCATTGGAGATCAATGCTGCATTTCCTCATGGCTAACACCTGCTCAGTGCCACCCTGCCTGGCTTTCAGGTTTGTGAACAGCTTTGTCTACTACGGGCTGAGTCTGAATGTGACAAATTTTGGCCTGGACATCTACCTGACTCAGCTGGCCTTTGGAGCAGTGGAAATTCCAGCCCGTGTTGGTTGTATCTTCACCCTGCAGAGGTTCGGGAGGAGGAAAACGCAGGCCGTTCTCCTGGTGCTGAGTGGCCTGGTGTGTCTGATCATCACCGGCATCCCTGAAGGTGAACGACCTCGTCCCATACAGAGAGGACATCCTCTGGGACAGGGAGGCACAGAGCCCCAACCCTTCCCTTGCTGGTCCTGTCCTCCCAGCCAGGGTGGCTTGCATGCCTCTAGGCCTGACTCTGGCCACAGGGGCCTGGCTGAACCCAGAGGGCCCATTCCAGAAAACCAAAACTCTTCTTGCTGATGGCAATAGCGGAGGCAGGGCTGAGCCCAGTAGGCCCCCTGTCAACACAGCTGTGCTCTGGGAAAATTAATACCTGGGGAGGTGAGATGATGGATGCAGAGTGCACTGCAAGCGGCCACCAGGCCAGAGCAGCCTGGTCCACGCTCAGACACGGTCAGAGGCGATGGCTCCCTGCAGGTGACACAGTTGTCCCTGCAATCCCCGGTCGCCATCTGTGAGGGGTGCTGAGCCCTCCTCCATCCCATAGCAGCCGTCTCTCCTCCTCCCCTCAGACCAGCCTGTGGCAACCACCGTCCTGGCCACCATTGGCAAGTTTGCTGCCTCAGCCTCCTTCTCCACCTCCTACGTCTATGCTGCCGAGCTCTTCCCCACGGTCCTCAGGTGAGCTGTCCCCACCCATCGGAGCTCCCCTCTGCCGTGGCTGTGGCTGGCAGTGGCGATGGGGCGGGCGCCCGTCTTCCCCATGGCCACGCTCAGCCCCGTGGTGGCCTGGGGCTGCTGGCCCTGCCCTCACCCCGCGCTGGCCCTCGCTCCCACAGGCAGACGGGCGTGGGGCTGTGCTCCGTGTGGGCGCGGGTGGCCGGGATCCTGGCCCCGCTCGTCCGTCTCCTGGGGCAGTACCACCGGGCCGTCCCCATGGCCATCTTCGGGAGCGCGCCCGTGCTGGGGGGGCTGCTCTGCGTCCTGCTGCCCGAGACCCGCGGCACCGACCTGGCAGATGACACAGGGGACGGCCACCCCCGGGCTGAGGTGGGTCCCCGGCGCTGCCTCTGGGGTGGGGATGTGGGGAGCCAGCGCTGGGGGAGCCCCTTGGCGTTGCATGTGCTGGGGGTTTCTTTAGGAGTTACAGAGGTTACAGAGTTACAGAGGGCTGGGGCTGTCCCACTGTGGAGGGAGGGAGGAGGCCCCATAATCCTGCTTGTGGAGGTCATCCCTTCATTCCTGTCCATGGGACAGAGCAGCCGGTGCTCCGCTTCCCTCCCTCTGCCCTCCTCAGGGAAGCGCTGGTGCCTTGTAGCCACATCCTCTGGCTTTCACCCTCTCATAGCTCCCAGCCCTCGTTCCCCATGGGACCAGGTGGAATTGCACCCCGATACTTTTGTTATCTTGCTGGGAGAAGGGTGTCCACGGGAACAGTAGGGAATGGGATCCAGGTTGCTCGGGCTGCTTGTCTCAGGGACAGCTGCCATCAGCTCATCGCACACCTTTCCTTGCTTTTATACCCTTTCCCCTTCCATCAGGTCCACGAAAATGCCACCAGTGGCTCTCAGAATGGGCAGGTGATGGGAAAAGGTGATGGCCAGGACAACGAGAGCACGAAGACCACGTACTTCTAGCTGGGTCTGCAGGTGTCTGTGGATAAAGGCAGCCCAGTGCTGTGTGGGCACCGAGGACGGGCAGGGTCTCTCCACCACAGGACAGCACCATTGCTTAGGCCGTCACTGCCAATTCCTGGGTTTCCTTGTCTTTTTTGCCTTCCTGTATCTCCCTCTGTAGCTTGTCCTCAGGCACTGCAGTCTGTCACTGGTGCCCAACAGTGCTCTCACCAGAGAAAATTGGGTGCTTTTTACTTGAGCGAAAAAAGAAAGAAATGAAGAATTAGAATGGAGGCACTTTCTCTTCGTTTTTCCTGTTATGTCTTCAGGAAGATGAAACTGTAAACTTTGTCCAGTGAGATACCCACTAGAGCATTGAATAAACTTGAAAGAGAGAACTGAGCTCACTAACAGGAGAGCTGGAGCAGATGCAGCACTGAAAATAATCTCACACTTGCAAGGAGTGATTTATCGTGACTGTCTAGCAAGATCATCCCGTTCTCTCATAAAA